>LOEQ01005550.1:14231-39602 GCA_001685075.1 Bramus lutescens | reverse complement strand
AATGAATACAATTTGTGTGTTGTTATTTCGGGTGTAAAGCTAGCCATGTGGGAGCCGGGCAGGAAGAAAAGCAGGCCCACTCCCCTTTCGCTACAGACATGATTTATTGAAGCCAAAAGGTCCAGCATGAATGTGAGTGGCCTGAGCATAAAAACATTATTTTAACTTTAATATTTAAAGGCTTCTGAAGAACATGTATTTTCTTTGGTGATGTAGCCCATGTTTCCATTAACAGCTCCTTACTCATGCTCCAATGAAACTTTGTGAATCATTTTCAAAGACATAAGAAGCAAAAGAATTAAATGAGATAATAAAAAGGTACTATGTACTCTACAATAGTAGAAAAGTAGTCATCAATATTATACAGCTACAAATGCTGTGAGCTAATATAGCATTCTGCCCTCAAGAAATACTGGTGCAATTGTGCCACAAATGTTATGGGAGTAGCCAACCATTTCTCTTTGGAACTGAACCAAATCCATGAATAAAATGATACATTGCTATATATTGTTTTAAATCTTAAAGACATATTGCTATACCCATAGATCAGTCCATCTCTCAACCATCATCAGAGAAACGTATTGCCATAGAAAGAGTTTAACACAGAAACCCTTAAGTGGGCAATATACAGAGGGTCAGAAGCTTGGAGCACCCCACCTTACATGGGATGTCGTCATCAAACATCTCCCCTCAAAGCTGAAGAGATCTACGTAGAAGAGGAGACAGAAAGAATGTAAGAGCCAGAGTTGGTGATTGAGTATGAGTATACGAAAACAGAGTCGTTCCTTTACGAAAGACCTGATACACATATGAATGAACTCACAGGAGACTCTCACAAGTTCAGGCCAGAAAAAAAAAATCCAGCACAGGGAAGAAGAAGCCGGCACAAAATCTTACCCCTAGCCAAGAATATATTGGCAATTGATACTTGATAACAGAGTAAAAGTCAGTTTCCTTCATTAAAATGACTATGGGTATATTTAAAAAAAAACACCAGGCAGACCCCATTTTCATATGTAGTTGACCCACACAAACAGGATTTACATTTTCTGCATGCTGGTGTTGTTGTTCTATTGGGAATATTAATTTGTTGTCATTTTGATATTTTGTTTGTTGTTATTTTTTATTTATTCATTGACTGATTTTGTGAGAGATATCAAGAGAAATGGGGAGTTGGTTGGGTGGATAGGGGGGACATAGAGGAGTGAAAAGAGTAGGATAGCAAAATTTTAGGCCAATAATATTTTTTAAAACAGCTTCTTTTCATAAAACAGAGACCAGTACAGAAAACTACCACTGGTCAAATAACATAGAAAAGCTTATTATGATATCTCCAGCCACCACAAAAAATACATCGACTGTAAAACCACTACGTGGAGCATAAAGGAAGGCAAGGTGGAAAGATGCAAGAGGCCCCACCTCCAGATGAAGAGCTATGGGCAACTGAAAATTGCTAAAAGAGAGATTATGTTAATCTTTTCCCCCAAGATAAGCACCCTAAGTGGTTACCCAGTATCACCTGGTCAACCCTATAATGTATCTATACAAGCAAGACTAAGTGGTCTCAGGTACATAGTACTTATGTCTTATATATTTACACACACACACACACACACACACACACACACACAAAATCAGTCCCAATTTTAAGTTACCTTAAGAACTTAGAAACAATTTTTAAGCTGGGATACTGTATGTCATACAGGGTATAGCATAATTAAATTAATGTTTGTTAAAAATAAAAAGTGGGGCTCCAGTAAAGAGAAAGCTCAACACCATTGTTTATCTTTTTTACTTTCTGACTTACATTTAATGTATCCAGCCACCTCATGCTTCTGTGTTCCTGATAAAATAAATTCTTATTCTCTTAGGTTGCCTTTATTGGGTATTTTGTCATAGCGATGAAAATTTCATCAATACAGTACTACCTCATCAATTGGGACAAAGAGATCCACTTATGAATAGCAAAATTACAAAGATATATATTATAAATTGTATAGATTTATAGAGAAATATATAAATTTTATATATCTATATATAATTTAAAACAGAGAAAGACTGCTTTCCTATTAATTATTTCTATTGATATGCTTCATCTATCTGTAGGTGAAGAAATCCAAGCAATATTATCAGAAACATGTACAATTTTCCCATTAGAGATGCATTCAATAATGAGTCCTTGTAGGGTAGAAATCTGTCTATGTATGTATATATGTATGTATGTATGTATGTATGTATGTATGTATGTGTGTGCACGTATGGTTTGTGCATGTGCATCTATCTCTCAGCAGTTTTTAAAAATGTATTTTGTGGAAAATATATCTTTCAAGCTCCTGCGGAAAGCAAATATAGGAAACTTCCTATCATCTCAAAACATGTTTGGTTAATCTCAGTCAACAAAGGTGCTATGGTTTAATTACAATTTAATCACCTTTAGTCATTAAAACTATCTAACCATTAAAGCAATCAAATTCTAGAATTGTTTTGAAGTTAAATCTTTTCTTCCTCTTACTAAACCTGTAACCAGGAGTAAGTAGGAAAAGGTTGTGTTTCTTTCTCTCCTCCCTCCTTCCACGCTTTATGCATCCTTTGTTCTGATCTTCCCAGTCAGGATGTGTGTTACACACTGCCAGGCACCCGAGGAAGGAGAAACAGGCTAAAATCAATCAGAAATATTATTCAGTCCCGAGAATACTACTTTGAAACCCTTAGTTATTAGGACAGTTCTTCCTTCATAGGGATTTGTTGACTTCAAGATCCTCAGATCTGGTATGGATTTAGAGTTAGATACAAGTTTGCTAGGATTTCAGAACAAATTTACCTGATATTACTTTGCTGAAATTATGGCATTCTTCCATTATTATGGTCTATTAGGTCTGCAGACTTTTCTTCTGATGAAGTTTCTTTGTTCTTATGAGGAACTGACAGGACTAAATAAATGCCACACTGTTGAAGCATTTGTAGGTATGTTTGCAGGTGGGTGCACACAGTAATTGACATGGCCCATATAGGATACAGAAAGCATACCTGTACTAAACGTTTAAATAAACACTGAAGGTGCCAGACACACTTAGCACAATAGTAATATTTACCATTGCTGTCTTACAAGGCACTAACTAATGAAAACAAACAGGACACAGGACATGTCTTTCATGAGCAAGTAACTTATCTATTTATTGCAATGACCACCTTTGAGGATATAGATATTTTTTCCTCTAGGGGAATTATAATAAAGACTTCTTACCATATTTGGAGTAAGCAGAAGTCACAGCACATCTCCTGGCAGAGGAATCCTCTTCAGATGATTGGATCCCTATCATCACATTCCTCTCACATCTTTGAATCTGACTCTCTGTATAAATTCCCAAGACAATGTCAGGCCCGGTGACTCTCCAGATTGCACATGGTTTATAAGAAAACTTCATAATCATGGATACAGCCCACTAAAGGAAGGCAGAACCAAATCAACCAACAGATGATATCACAGACAAAGTGCATTAAAAAAATCAGTATTAATCTGTGTCTGTATATGTGAAGTTATATGGGGACAAACTTAACTCTTCTACAGGACAAAATGTCTCAACATTATCAATCAGAGTGCTCTTCCCATTTTTGGCACCATGAACAGTTGTATGCGGGGTAGGAAGTTAGTAACATATGACTGATCTCTGATGGTCAAGCCTGCCTCTCAAGGTCAAACTGATTCTTCTTGTTTTGCAGCCTTCTGTATATAAAATACAAACAGCTATCAGTTGTTGCTTTGCTCAGGCAAACTATTCATAGGGATCCCAAAGCCTGGGTACAAGATGTTTCGACTCGGAGGTTACCTCCAGGGAGAAGGCTGAGGACAGCCTCTCACCATGATTTCCGGAGCTTGAGCAGCTCTGGCTTGCTATCTACTGCACTGGTTCCCATCAACCATAATAGTTGGACTTCTGACTCCTAAGTCAAACCAGAAAAGACCAAATCACTTAACTAAGAACAAAAAGTAGGTTAAGAGTTCTGTGAAATCTGTCTGAATTTCACCATTGTCTTGTCATAATTTGGTAGAAGCTCTGCAGGAGGGGGAATTTCACGGTGAAGTCCTGAGTGAAGCAAGGAGACTGACAGCACTCTTCTGTCCTTCTGCTGTGGTGAGATAAACTTCATAGGGACAAAGAGTAATAGCACAAAAGGTCAAATCTCCATAATGGCAGAGACCAGTAAAAAGGCAGACTCAAGAAACAGATGAGAAAGGAATAACTGCTTTCAGAGCCAGTCAAGAAAAGTAAGACTGCCAGGTGGTGGCGGCACATGTCTTTAATCCAGTGCTAGGGAGGCAGAAGCAGAAAAGTCTCAGTGAGTTCAAGGCCAGCCTGGTCGACAAATTAAGTTTCTTCAGGATAGTCAGGATAGTCACAAAGAACCCCTATCTCAAAAAAACAAAAACAAACAAATGGAAGACTGAGAACTAATGACTGAATTTTATGATAAGAATGTCAGAAGTGACCTTATTTAATTATTTTTATAATTTCTCAAAAGTCTTCTCCCTAGACATGACTTTAAGAAAAGGGAGAGAATAAAGTTAGAAAGAAAAAAGAACGTCTTTTTTCAGAAATGAGAGGATGGGGAATGAGGAGAAGAGCTTTGGCATAGATCTGAGTTCATCTGGAAATGGTTTCCAATCCCAAGCAGAGCAGTTGCAAGCAGGTGGGAGTGCAGTCCATTCTTTTGGAGCAGAATGGCTTATTTATTTCTACTAAAAACAGAACAAGAAACAAGAATTTGCTACAGGGAGTTATTTGTTAAGATGTGTTAGTAAATACATATGAGCAGTTCTAGGCAGTGAGTAAATTTAAGAGTCCAATCAGAACTGGAGAGATCTCTTAGGGGTTAAGAACACGGGCTGCTCTTGAAGAGGACCCAAGTTCAATTCCCAGCACCCACATGGAAGCTCACAGCTGTCTGTTACACTTGCTCTAGGGGGATCTGACACCCTTATACAGACATACATTCAGGAAAATTGTCAACAAACGCGCACGTGTGTGTGTGTGTGTGTGTGTGTGTGTGTGTAATTTCAAACTAGAAGCAAAACTCTTATAATAAAGATACTAAGCTATATTTATCAATTATTTATTAAATCACAGTAATACCGAGTTTATCAAAGGAAGGGAAGAAAGGGTAATGACACAAAGCATATTTGCCATACTAATAAAGGAGAGAAATATCAAGGTTGTAATTATCTCAACAGATGCCCAACATTTTCATAAAAATCATCATCCATTTAGATAAAACAACAGCAAACTAGGAATATGAAGAAACATTTCTTAATCTGAAGAGGTCACAGAAGCCTGCAGCAGCTCTCATTCTTAATATTTCTGCCTGGCATGACTATTACATAAAAGATATATGCAACTCTAGATGTTATCACAGAGCAATTGAATTTAGTTTTGCCACTTCTTTGTTTGACTTCTTCTCTTGAAGGCCTTATACACAGTTTGCAGGGCTTAAATTTTTCAAAAAATGCCATTGCGCATTTTGAATGGAATTAAATTGGATAAATAGATGTATTTGATAATTGTTGTCCTTATAATATTTATTCTGTCCAAATAGAGGTAGAATTTATCTCCTCTTTGCAATCTTCTGTTAGATCCAAGAGTTACATTATCTTTCAAAAATTTTAATAGCATTAACTAAATTATTTGCTTGTGCTTAGTTGCATTTATTGCCATTATAAATGGCATACTTAGGAAAATTCTATTTTTAATGTCCTGTAGCTGTGTACAGAAAAACATTGATTATTACAATGATTTGTTTCAACAAGCTTCTAAATTTTATTAATTAAAAAAATTGGCTATAAATTTTTGAGATTTTCTATGTAGACAATCATAACATTTGTGTAAAACAAAGGTTTTGTTTCTTCATTGAGCTTCTGGTCTGGCTGAAACACTGAAGAGCCCCACATGTGTTCCAGCTGTGGTCCCTTACCAAGCTCTGGTTAGAGGGGCTGCACTTGGAGAGGTCCACTCTTAGCAGCATATTAACTCATTGGTGGTGTCAACGTCTGAATAGGCTGCTGAGAGGCGGGGACAGTAGAAGGTGGGCTTTGTTGGGACCATTAGGTCACGGGGGTTATTCCCTGTGAAAATAACCCGCGCCCCAACCACTTCTCCTCTGCCTGCCCCTTTCCTAGCTACCATGAAGTATTTTGTACCGAAAGCCCTTTTATCAAGGGGCTCTGCCTTTCCACTGGAGAACCCACAGAGGCAGCCAAACATGAGCTGAAACTGTTAAAACTATCTGCCAAAATAAATCCTTCTTTCCCTAGGTGTGTTATGTCAGGTATCTTGTTACAAGTATGGAATTCACTGTCTAACAGTTCTGGTATCGTCTGTCCAAGTCTTACAGTATTAATCTGCTGGTAGATTAGTAGATTCTTTTGGTCAAACGACACCTGAAGGGACTATTAGTACTATCACTGAGAAACAATAACTACTCTTAAAAATAAAACCTAAACGTATGTTACATTATCTTCTTCAGACTTCAGAGATGGGTCAATAGCTGATTTTTGAGAGGACCCAAGTACTCAATTTCCAGCACCATCATGGTAGCTCACAACTCTGCATAACTTCAGTCCTAGGGGATGCAACTCTTCAGGTCTCTGGAATGAATGCAGGCACAAGGAGCACATAAATGAAGGCAAAGCACTCATTCACACAAAAATGACTAATAATTCACTTCTTCAGCCTTGACAGCATGTGAGATATGTCACACAGAAGATAATCTCTTTCTAAACCTGGTGAGTGAGTGAGCTGATCGCAAGTAAACAAGCCAGTGGAGCAGCCCTATTTTCTAGGAAGTTGGAGTGTCTGAAAAAGCACATTTTCAGTACAGAAATGTTAATGGAACAGAGGGCAGTGCTGCTGATATATGATAGGAAGATGCTGGGCACAAATGGCAGCCGTATTATGTGCCATTGTCCCTCAACAGTAACAGTGGTGGCATTGTTCTGTGTTCCTTGCCCTGAACTTGCCTGTTGAGATAACCCATAAATTGTTTAATTCAACAAAACTTGGGCTAAGACTCTTGGATAATGTGTAGACTTTTAAGAAACTGCTTTATAGCATCATTTAGTGTTGAAGGCAAATGTGTATTATTTTATAAAAGTTAACTTTGATTGCAAAGTTGATGAAAAAAATTCTGTAAGATAACAGATTATTCATCAACTTCATAATTTTATGCATCTTTGTCTCCTGATTTCATTTGCTGTTTAGTATGTAACTACAGAGAATGGACATGAAATGCATGGCCATTTTTATTCCTCTATTTCTTTACATATTTCCTATATATGTTTTAAAATATAGTTATTTTTAATTTTATGTTTCTTTTCAACTATTCATAATAACATACAGGTCATTAATCTTTTGTCTTTATTGTCTAATATTATTATTCATTAAATTATTTTATTGTAACCTATAGGAAATTCACTGACCCTCAAGTAAATTAAGAAAGTTGGATTTTGAATTCAATTTTCTCTATCAGGTTACTATATAATTTATTTAAAAAAATGTTTTCTCTTTCACTACAAGATAACTGAGGATTCATTTTGTTTTCCATCTGATAGTTATTTCTATGGCTGAAAAATTCCAAGCTGTCCTTTTATTTCTTTGTCAAATTTCTTCCTTGAACATGATGCTCCTATGCATTGCCATTCTTATCATTCAACTATGTTTCCATTCATATCTCTGTCTCCTCTAATTCATAGCATTCCCTGATAACCTACCATTAAGCCACTCATTTCTTGACTCAATCAGCTAGATGCATGGTTTCTTATGGTTTTAACTTTAGTAATCTTATGTATCTTCTCATGTACATGTGCTTTACTTTAAACATTTTTTTTCTGGAATGACCATGATGTAATTTTTCACATTTGTATCATCTTGGTTATAATCTCACTATCTCTCTTTCAAAAATTATTTTAAATAGAGAATTATTTCAACTTCCTAATTTTAGGCTTTTACTTGGAAGAGCTTTCAGATTTTATGGTGTATTGTTTCCTTTGTTTTTACGGGTTTTGTTTTTAAACTGCTAGTAGGTAAGGATTGCTTTCCTCATATGAGATTTCTAAAGTTTGTATCACCGAAACCCTTTATGTAACAATAATTTCAAAACTTAGGATTGATGTACTACCTAGTTAATAATTAATAGAGAAGATACAAGTTAAGGCACAAGTTTCTCATAGACATTATTAATATCTAAAACATGACCTAAAAGGCTCTATTTCCTTGGATCATTTTTGGAGCCACAGTTCTTCCATGACTGACTGTTGAGGAGTCTGACTTTTTCTTCTCTATCTTTCAAAGCAACGGAAGCAGAAATACCTCTTTCCTCTTTTTGTCTGCCCCTTTAAACACTCAAAGGTGACTTGAACTCCATGCTATGATGGAGTGCATGATATCTTGCTTAATCAAATAAAGAAAGGGAAAGAGGAACAGAAGAAAGGGAGGGAGAATGAAGAAAGAGAGGGAGAAAGACAGATCTTTAAATGATATGGGAAGCAGTTATCATTATCTGAATATAAAGGGTCAATATACTACAGAAAAATGAAATGCAGTATGGTAGTCTCACAGTGAATGGCATTCAAGATATTTGTCACTGTGAGGTACATGATGTGAGCTCTTAATAAGCCACTGTTGGAAGACGTGGATGTACCACTGACCTTTAGCTGAGGAAATAAACCTAAAACTTGGTGTTACCAAACCTTTCCAGTTTCAGAAAAAGTTCATTATGTGTAAGAAAAGACATTCATACAAAAGTGAACCAGATCTTTACATCACATTTTCTTTTGATTTAGGAATTTGATGATTTCTAAACTCAGAATATTTCAGGAAATAGGCAACCAGAAAGTAACAGATTAGCACCAAGCAGAGCTTTTGGCATAACTACGGAACTGAGAAAAATTGATTTCAAGATGCATCAGAGAAGAGGGATCACAGTATGTGTCTGGCCTTAGATGAGATCCCTGAAGTGGAGACATCATTTAACCTGAAGGTGCTCACTATATGGGTTGTGTTGCTATTTAGTTTGGTTTCATTTTCCTTTTCAAGAAGTTGGTCAATTTATCTCTAAAAGAATATAACAACATCCATACCCTCTCATTTGTGCATTAAAGTACTCATTTAATGTGTATACAAGAAGACAGAGAAGAAAGAACAAACTTTAAATTTATCTGTAGCTTATGATATATAAAACGAGAATAAAAATGGAGATTTTTGTCCCCAGAAAACTAAAATGCATTTGAGGGAAATCTAAATGCATTTGAGGGAATAAACCAAAACTCAGACTGGGTAGAAAAGTTGAATGTAATATGGGAGAGTCGTGTGGTTTGAGGGGAAGGTAGGGAAGATCTTAACCAAAGCTTGTTTGCAGTGGAAATAGGGAAAGCCATACTAGGCACTGCATTGGCTGTGGATCCCAGGATTAATGTGGTTGGTATCAGAAATGTCACGAGTGGGATGTCAGGGGGTACTTATAAGGTTAGATCCCTGGGGGAAGACCCCAGTGAAATCTGGGTATCTAGCGGGGTGATGAAAGTGGCCCAGGTGGTAGTTTGAAGTTGGGACAAGTGCTTGTAGAAGCCTATCTCTTGTCTTCAGTGCTGGCAGGGGTGGTCAAATTAGGTCAGAGCACCATGTTTGTGGCCCTATGGAAGCCTAATGGTTGGCTGTTGGTCAGGCACAGGTGGCTAGATTAGGAATGGGCACAATTGTCTCACCCACGCTAGACCTGGCATGTTGCAGAAAGGGACAATGATGTGTTTGTGAAAGATATTCATCAGGAAGGACTGGGAAGTCTGGGTAGGGCAGAGGCAGGACAGAAGGGAATTGTAAGAAAACACATAAAGGGGAGGTTCTTCTTGAAACCTAGAACTTGGATGCAATGCAAGTAGAGAGGTGGTCTTCCAAGGAGAAGAGAACATCAACTGGTTGCCCTTTTCCAAACAGCCCTGAAAACACACATACAAATAACATAATACAGACAGAGCAGAGAAGTTTATATTTAGAGTAGATATGTTTATACATACACATATATGCATGCAATAAAAATGAAAAACAATGCAGTGAATTTGAAGGGAAGCTGTGATAGGTATATGAGAGTATTTAAATGGAGGAAAGGTAAGGGAGAAATGTAATTACAGTGTAATCCCAAAAAAATTTTTTAAAAATGAATAAATACAGGCATACAAACACACACCCCTCTCAGTACATTGAGTTAACAGAAACTAACACAGAAGACAAGCTTATGTCACGGGAAGGGAGGAAACTATCAAACCCTGCAAGTGGAGCTGTTTATGTTCAGCCATTTGGTGCTTGAATGAGGGTATGGGTTTTTGACTTTTTGAAAAGTTTATATGTTTTGTTTGTTGGGGTGTGTGTGTGTGTGTGTGTGTGTGTGTGTTTCCTAAGAAGCCCAGGTGATTACCCAATGAGGCAAACTGTAGTATGAGACTGCTCATTCGGTTCTGGCCTCCTGGACACGAATAATCACACAAACTATATTAATTACAACACTGTTTGGCCCTTTAGCTCAGGCTTCTTATTAACTAACTCTTACATCTTAAATTAACTCATTTCCATTAATCTGTGTATCACCATGAGGCTATGGCAAACCAGGAAGGTTCTGGCTGCGTCTGTCTCCTTCGGCAGCACATGACATCTCTCTGACTCCACCTTCTTTTCTCCTCTATCTCTGCTTGGCTTCCCACCTGTCTCTACTCTACTAAGCTATTGACTGAAACAGCTTCATTAAAAACCAGTAGTAATAAACACATATTCATAGCATACAGAGGGAAATTCCACATCTGCAAACCACCCAAATCAGATGTGGTTGAAAACAAAGGGACATGGCGAGTGTCCATTCTGCTCTCAAGTCCATTTTACTAGTGCAGACTGCCACATCTTATCTGCTCTGCTTTGTATAGCTTTTCCCAGCAAAAATAAAAATCACGGCTTACAAGACGTAGAGGAACTCTAATAGGCTGGAGTGACGTGAGTGTGTAAAATAGGTCTATCTAAATTGTACATGACAGAGGTTTCAAGGACCTTGCTGCAGGAAGGCTGGCTCTTGCACACTTGCCCTCATTCCTGGTTCCTGTTCCTGTTTCTCAGCATGGACAGTGTACATATCAAAATATGTCTAGGTGACTATTGACTCCATAGGTGTGCCTGCAGGCTCCATTTGCTTTCCTCAAAGATAGACCACACTCAATAAAAAAAATCAACATAAAAAGTTCCATGCTGTTTCTTCATATTATTTAAGGAAAATTAGAAAATAAAACTGTGAAGTTATTATTGCTAATTGACATAAAAGATATTTAGGAATAAATGTAGTTTTCAAGTAATTTATCTCTGTAAACAAAGGCCAAAGGATAAAAACAGAAATTCAAAATATCTAAAGAGGTCTATATAATGAGCTTAATTTTTAAGATCATCTTCTTAAAATAAATTTAATTCAAAGGAAATATTTTACAAATATAAAATTATAAAAATTAATAACAAGAGACTCATGCAAGTAGATAGTTGCTGTGTATTCCTTCAGTAGAAGAGTAATTAAATAAACTTTTATGTTAACCAACACGCATAAATGTCACATTCTTGAAAATGTGTATTTATATATGCATATATACATATACTTGAATTACAGAAAAAATAATGCACAGACATCCTATTTGATGGCATGAATACTAGAAAGAAAACATGAGGAAATTCTCTTGGACATTACTAATTTTTAACAATAAATATTGATCATGGACATTGGTAAAATTCTCCAATCTCTACAAATACCATTCATTTCCTTGGTCCTTCATAACTCATGTTATCACAATAACAAATAAAAACCAGAAGCCTGAATGAAGAAGCATTTCTGGCCCAATGTCTCTGTAAAATTCTAATCTACCTCTTTCTTGTGGCCTTGGCACCACACTCTGAGTACTGTTTTTAAGTTTAGAGATAGTCCTTAATTATTTAATAGATTATTCAGAATTGAAAATATATACATTGAATACATATATTCAATATATAATATATATTTATATATTATATATTTGTATATTCATATATGTGTACATAAATGCATGTGTGTATGTATGCGTGCACACAATAGCACATACATACAGAAGTCCAGGTTGACAGGCAACATTCATTCCTTGCAGATATATAAACTGATTTGCTCTCTCTCACATGTGTTTCGTCAGTTGCATCAAAAGCTGTGGAAGTCTTTATTACATTTACTTTTTACATTGCTTTTTGCAATTTTAGCATGAGAAACTATTTGTTATTTGTCTAGGCATGCACGTTGTCAAAATAAAAAATATTACGGCTGGTTTCAATAGCACTAAAACAATGTGCAAATCCTGAGCACAGCACCGCTGTTCAGCAATTGGTTGAATGAATTTTGGTGTGGGCTTGCAGTGAAGGAGTAGTCCTACAATAACATGATGATGTGGATCTATATTTGAGTCTGTATTGTTCATATTATTAATAAAGATATTAGAGAACTCATGTTCTATGTGTTTGACTTTATCTTAAAAGATGGAGAGAAATATTGGTGAAATATAAATACAAAAGCCAATAATGATAGAAATGAGTGCTTTGTACCTGGGAAATTTGGGCTTTTTTGACATGTATATACTTCACATAACTTTTATGTGAATAATGTCCTCAACTAATTTTATAGAACAAAAATAAAGGCTAACATCTTGATTTATTTTAAGAGAAATGTCCTAATATGTGAGTGAGACTAGGGTAATATGGTAATATAAGTTCATTTCTGTTGTAGGGAGACTGCTTGTTTGTTCCCAGCTGCTCAGCCCCAAAATAACCACACAGAAACTGTATTAATTAAATCACTGCTTGGCCTATTAACTCTAGCTTCTTATTGGCTATCTCTTATATCTTAATTTAAATTTTTTTTATTAATTTATATATTACTATGAGATTTGGGACCTACCAGCAAGGTTCCAGCTAGTCGCTTGCATCTTTCTCCTCTGGCGGCTCCATGGTATCTCCCTTACTCTGCCTCCTTTCTCCCTGTATTCAGTTTAGTTTTCCCTGCCTCCCTCTATTCTGCCCTGCACAGGCCAAAGACAGTTCCTTTATTAAACAATGGTATTCACAGCATACAGAGGGGAATCCCACATAACATTTCTTAACTGGCCACATGTACTTTGTTAATATAATGCCTTTCAGTCTCCTATAAGCATATTTGACTTCTGCCCAGGCATTCCACAAAACAAATATGTGTTGATGAAAACCAGAAGGGTCAAGTTTTGTTTTTGCTTCAGCAAAGGTGATCTTATAGTCCAGAATGGCCTAGAACTTTCTAGGTGATCAGAGCTCCTCTCCTCTATGTTGGACTCCTCCTGCCTCAGCCTCTCAGGGGTCAAGAAAGAAATGCACAGATATAGCTCTCAAAGTTCTGATTAAAGCTGATAACATTTAGATGTGAAAAGCTATTTAAAAACAGAAGATCACAAAGCTTAGTGATTTATAATCTCTTGTCTTTAATTTTACTTGTCTTAAATGATACAGCTCCTTAAAAGTAGGCAGGGAAGTGTTTACTTTCATTTACTGAAAGAAACAGGAGAGAAGCAAAAGTATTGACAGTAGCCNNACTCTATGGCTCCTTTAGTCAGAGGCAGCGCCATTTTGGTTGAAAGTAATCTAAATCCAACTGTTAAGTGATAGAACTCTAGGCTCAATGCTGTACCTTCAAGATTCTCATCCAGTTACTCAGGATGTGACCTCATTGCTATCTTTAAATTTATATCTGTAAGACTTACTCTTGTTTTATCAAAACATGATGAACACTAAAGAGGATTAAAGTATTTGGAAGTTAAAGTTGCTGCATAAATCAAAATGTGGTGTTTTGGAATAATTATTGCAGCATTTCCTCTTAACACTGACAGTTAATAAATCATTTAGCTCAATAGTAAGAAAAGCTACTAATTATGCTAAGTGAACAGTATCCTGATAGAATTCTGTGTTTTGTCCCTGGTAACTCATTTAACATGGATGGTCTCTTTTTCTTACCACTCAGTGCTTTGCCAGCATTTTCTTTAATCTTATCAGATCTGTTTGATTTAATTGAGAAGTCACTTTACAAGAATGTCATTTTTCTTGCATCTCCTCAATAAAGTAATATAATTAAGATTATGCAAAGTAGAAAAGATTGCCAGAATATCAGGCAAGAATGAAAGCCTGTGAAATCCCCAAATTAGGATTGCTGCAGTCAATATAAATAATTGACATTTAGGTGACCTAATTAAAACAAATTACATCTCTGTGGGGAGAAACTATGATTTTAAACATGGGATGTTCTTGACAAATAAGAGACAAAATATTTGGGACAGTAGTGTTTTTTTAATTTTCTAAAACTAAAAATCATGAAAAAATGTTGCTATTGACAAAATAATATTCATTAAGTAAAATAGCCGTAGGATTTTGAGAAACAGTCTTCTGATAAGTTAAAACAACCTAGCAGTCACAGATGGGTGACTTAGAGCAGAGCACTTAGAAGTCTTTGTTCCTCCTGAATCATAGAACCATGCCTGCAAGAAGAAGAGCTTATGGGTCTTTCACGGGGTAAAGTTATTTTGATATGTGTAGACCACCTATATCAGTTACTGGGATTTGGTAAGGATTTTATAAACCTCTACCTATCAGTCTTCCATTACGTTGCACACCCAAGTATCAAGATAATAAAAAAAGGACAGTGATAGGCCTTGTACAAAATAAAACTTTAAAATGACCTTCACCATATTTCACATACTTTACTTATGGAATTCCTTCAGGAAACAAATACTTTGCACATGAAAATTGCTTTTCTTGTTCCAACAGTTTTTCTTCTCCCCTTCTTATGAAACTTATTGCTTCTACACAAAATTCCTCAAAAGTTCAGAAATGTGCTTGCATTTGAAAATGTGTTTATTATGCTCTAATAACTTTTATTTATTGTACCAAACATCTTTAAGAAAGAAGCAGGATAAGATATGATGAGCCTTTGGGAGGGCACTTTCCACCTCTATTATTGAAGAGTTTGGTACCTTGAAGACAAAGGTTACGTTACATTAATGGAAAACCATCTAAAATAGATCTTTATAAAATAAAGTTTTAAAGTTCAGAACATGCTTGCCAAACTTTGTTACATCTTCATTAAATTCCTATTCCAGGTGTCCATACAGAAACATCCTTTGTGTAATGTAAATATATGAAATGATTTGTTAAAATAATTATCTCTTGAAGCCTTGGAAGTTCAGTGTTTCTAAATATGTATTTCCTTGTTGAGAATAGAAATGAGATTATCAGTAAGAACTTATTAGAGTCAGCTATTACTTCGGGAAATGCAAAATGCACAGCATTTTGTCCTCATCAACACTAAAGATACCTGAAACATGGTGAGAAAGATAATTGTAACACAATCTAAGTTCAAAACCAGTGCCCATTAACTAAGCTCAAATCTATTGTAAACATATTAGCTATAAATAAAGATTAATAGTGATTATCAACTTGATAGAATCTAGAGTCTCCTAGAAGAAGAATTACTGGCTCACCTGTGAGAGGTCGTTTCTAGACTTGGTTAATTGAAGTGAGGAGACCCACCTTACCTATAAGCAGTGCCATTCCATAGACTGATGTCTCAGAACACAGAGGAGCAAGTAAGCTGAGCACAAGTATTCATCTCTCTCTGCTTCCAGACTGCAGAGTCAATGTGTCCAGCTTCCTAAGTCTCCTGTTGCCATTACTCTCCTTCCTTGACAGTCTATAGCTGGGAACTGTACAGCAAAATAAAACTTTCTTCCTTAAATTGCAGGCGTTTTGTCATGATAATGAAAAAACTAACTAATGTACTGAGCAAGTAACTTAGAGTCTTACTTTTACCACCTAAAATATGCAGAGTGTAGTTGTATTTACTGCAAATCTGTTGTGGAAATTAATGAGATGGCATATGTGAATTATTGGCAATGTATCCACATGGGATTAGTTCAGAAAGCATCACGGTCATTGTCACAGACATATGTAATTTCTAAAAAGTGGTCAGTATATATGGAATTCAGTCCAACAATGCTACATGAGGAATGGAATAACTATCTAGTATTCCAAGTAACTACAAGTTTAGAAGAATTCATAAGAAAATGCTCTTCTTGTATAAAGCAACCTACATTAAATGCTTATCAATATAACAGAGGAAGGGATAACCAATCCACACTAGATGATTAACAAGCACACTAGCCTCAGGTTATAGACCACAGGTTGACTGATTTCTTCATGCAAGAGTGTAGTTATAGGCCACAATTTTACATAAGTTTTTCATATGAGTGTGACTAATTAACATCATATAGTCATAACAAAATATACTGAAACTACTTGGTGTGGTAAGATATGTAGGTTTGGCTTTCAAAATAGCAGACAGCTATACTATTTATCCAGTATCTATGACCCAACTAACTTCCCTTCAAAAATATGTCTTTACTGTCAAAAACAGTGATTGCTACCATCTATTTAGCAACTGGAATTACTAAATGACAAACAATTATCCTATTTTTGTGCGTGTGCATGTGTGTGTGTACATTTGTATGTGGGGGTTCATTTGCGTGTATTCACATGTTTGTATGAGTCAGGGAGCATGCATATGTATGCGTGAGCATGTGAAGGTCAAAGGTCAACATCAGATGATGTCTTCTTCACCTTTTCTTTGCCTTATATTTTGAGGCAGGATCTCACACTGCGTTTAGAGCTCCCTTATTCAGCTACATTTGTTCAACAGCAGATTCCAGAGACCTTCCGATTTGTGATGTCCCATCATTAGCTTTATAAGGCATATACTGTCACATCTGATTTGTAAGTTTGTTTTAGAGAATCAAACTTTAGCTTCCATCCTTACTCAGAATGGATTTGGCCCACTGAGTCAACTCCCAGCTCATTATTTCATTAGTTTTAAATGATTCTATAGATATTATTTATTTCATTACTTTTTCTGTAAAATTGTTGTGCCTGCATGTTCGTATGTACACCACATGTATGTCTTGACCTTGTGATTCACGAAAAGGTGCCAAATTCCCTGGAGTTGGTTGTAGTACTAAGTTAATGACTGCTGAAAGCCACCATGTGGGTGCTGGGAAGTGAACACCAATCATCTTCAAAAGTAGTAAGTGATCTTTTTATCATATCATCATCATATTTTAGCTTTTATTATTAAGAACTTTTTAAAATATATTTTTATCATATTCTCCCCCTCTCTAAAGTCCCTCTAGATGCTCTCCTCTTCCCTACCTACCCACCTTTAAGTTCTTTCCAAAAAAAAATTATGCAACAACAAAATACTTCCAAAACTAGAAAACGAAATAACAATATGTCCATAAAGGAAAAAAGTGCAAAACTGGAACTAGATAAAACCACATTCATAAAAGAAAAAAAGATATGTGAAGTCCAATAATAAGTTGGTCAACTATTCCTGAATGTGAAGCCTGTCCTGTGGCAGTTGATAAACCCAGTGGAGAAAAACTGAGTTCCCTGTCCCAGCAGGTGTACTTGACAGTTCGCTTATTAAACTTTAACCTGATGGCTAGGCTTGCTTTCACTCATTCACTCATTTTTCTTTTAAATGGAATAAGATAAAATAAAAACTATAACATGGGAATTGAACAAGATGAACCCACAGAAAAAGAAAGAGCTCAAAATAAGGCACAAAAATCAGATAGCTGTAGTTGAATGCTTTTCTCTTTACTACTGGTCCCCTGAACCAGTTTCTTTTCCAAACATGAGTCCCTGCAGCTACTTATGAAATAACAATCTGAGACTTAATACCAATTACAATTGTTTGACCAGTGGCTCAGGTGATGTAGGAGGGTCATATGTCTATGTGTTGCTTTCATTGGTTAATAAAGAAACTGCCTTGGCCCCTTTTGANGTATAAGCTAGCCGTGCGGGAGCTGGGCCGGATAAAAAGCAGGGCCCGCTCCCCCTATCACTACACTCAGGTATATTATTGACTAGCTCTCACAACAAAATTGACCCATGTCTACCCATCTGTCTATCTCCTCATGACTTGGCTTACCAATGACGCCCTGGCATGGTACTTTTTCAGAGGCTACATTGCTTCCTTTTCCCTGTATCTTTTTTTGGATTTCCCTCCTAATTATGCTTTTCTGGCCATTGACTGAACCACCCTTATTCATCAGCCAATGGAAGCAACACATATTCGCAACATGCAGAAGGACATCCCACATGAGAGACCCACTTGTTTGATCACTCAGAAGCATATGACTAGTAGTATGGAAACCTAATATAGTAGAAACTTCCATACACACACACACACACACACACACACACACACATGAAAAGAGTCTAAATAAAATCTCTAGTAATGGGGAAATGGGGGAGAAGGAGTTCCAAGTGGTCATATCTTGTATCCCTCACTTTTGTTTATCACTTATAAATCCCCAATTGTCTTGCTATATTCAGACTTGAGTATAGCCTTGCTTTTTCTCACCTCTACTCTAACAGGTTTTAGTCAAGTCTCCCTTACAATGCTAGCATCTGTCAAAGTAAATTTTTATTTATAAAATGTAAGTTTTGAATGTCTGCTAAAGTTTTGAATGTCTTTGATAGAGTTTTAAAAAGATAGTTAAAATTATAAAAGATAAATTAGATATAAAACTTTAGACCCACAAAGACAGAATAAGTGATAGAGCATTTTCCTTAAGTTGCCAAATACAAATGACTAAATAATGTAAGTATAATTCTTGCTTGATAAATGTTTTGTTATATAGAAATTTACTGTTAAAGTCAAAACTTTCCTTTTTATTTAGGCAGAAAAGGGGAGGTGATGTGGGAGTCCCCTCTGTATGCTGTTTTATTACCATTGGTTAATAAAGAATCTGCTTTGGGCCTATGGCAGTGCAGAATAGAGCAAAGTGAGAATTCCATGCAGAGATAAATAAGATAAGAAGGCAGAATCAGGGAGATGCATCTAGCTGCCAAAGAAGACAGATTTCAGAGAACCTTACTGGTAAACCATAAGCCTCATGATAAAATACAAAATAATAAAATTGGATTAATTTAAGGTGTAAGAGTTAGTTAATAAGAAGCTTAACTAATAGGATAAGCAGTATTTTAATTAATAAAGTTTCTGTGTGATTATTTTGGTTCTGGGCAGCCTGGAATGAACAAGCAGCCTCCATCTACACTGAGTAGTTCAGAGCTCATTGTAAGCCTAGAGCAAGCTGATTATACTCTCCTTACTGATAGGCAAGAAGCACATTCCCAGAAAATGTAAAATAGGAGCTATTACTATAATGTTTTCCAGAAAATAAAAATTTGCCACAAGTAGTGCAAGAATGAATCCAAGAAGAACAAAGGGGTCTATTAAAAGGCATCTTCTATGATTATTTCTTCAGCTAAAACTTAAAGTAAAATCTGGAGTGCATCTTCTAGTTAAAAGGTTGCTTTTTCCTTTCTCATATTCAGCACAGTGCAGGATTAAAGCTTCAGAATCTTGATCCATCAACTGGGTAAGGCATTCCTAGGTGACTTCTTGCCTACTTCACATGGGAAGGGGCTTTCTTGTTTTCTCTGAATGTCATTCAGAGACACTTGGTTCATAGAATAACTTTGTGCACTCAATTTCTGCACACCGTGATGAGTTTCCCCTCCTCCCCATGAGCACCACTATCAAGCATACACACAAGCAAATATATAGCAGTAGGCAAAGATGGTGGGGATCTATTTTGCACAGTTTCAGTAGCTTCAATTTATTCCAAAAGAGTATTTAAAAACCTCTTTGAAGTGTATGGGGATTAAAAATAGACAAACTCTACTAAAAAATAAAATACAAAACAAATTCTTTTTAAGGTACGATTCATTCAAACAGAGGATTTGAAATTCAATCACATGTCGATGCCAAGGATTTAATGCTTGAATGACATTAATTAGTTGACTATTGAGCTTAGAGCAAGTGAGGTTCATCCATTGAATATGTACATAGGATTTTCTTATTGAGGCGAAACCACAGAAAAAATATCAAGGCTAGCAACCTCCTTGGATTGGCATCTAGGTTCCTATTACCATCTTCCTGAGAAAAACTTCATTTAAATACAAGCCTTCCAACTTAGCAGCAAAGTGATCATGAAAGTAAGCCCTCTTCTCCTGCAGCCAAGAACCTTTAGAAAGCTCCTGAACCATGAAAGTGTTTAAGAGACTCTGACTGTAAATCACCAACTAAGAAAGAGTATTTCAAAGACCTTGTAATCACAGTTTCAGAGTGCTTCATATTCTCAGCTAACACCTGCGCTTGACAAATGGGAAATCCCTGTTTCCTAAGCACTCAGTCTTTTCACTGGCTTTGTCTATTTTTCATCTTTTTTTTCCTTGTTTAGGTTTTATGAGATCATAGAGTTTTATCCCAAATGGCATCTTTTTCCTTCCAAAAGGAAATTATGAGTTATCTAGAAGGCCAGTCTAATAGCTTGACCAACACAAGCTCCCCAAAAATTAAAATCTAAAACCACTTTAATTCATCTTGGTCTCTCCAACTTAGACATAAACCTATAAGCAGTTCCAATATTCTTGTACATAATGCTTTGTTGGGAATAGCCATATATTTGCTTTATATTTCATATATTCACAGAGAGTGATTTATAACAGTTTTTACTTTCATTTCTTTTTTCCTATTACCCAAAAACTCTCTCTCTCTGTCTGTGTGTGTATGTGTGTGTGTGTGCGTGTGTGCCTGTATGTACATTCTAAATTATATAGTCAATTGGTGTGGGACAATTCTATATTCTGTCAATTATGTTATAAATAAACGCTGATTGGCCAATAGCCAGGCAGGAAGTATAAGTGAGACAACCAGATAGGAAATAGAGTTGGGGCAATGAGAACAGGAGAATTCTGGGAAGGAGGAAGCTCCTCCCACAGTCCTGTGCAGACACCAAAGAAGCAGAATGTGTCCTACCCCACTGAAATAGGTACTGAGCCATGTGGCTAACATAGATAAGAATAATGAGTTAATATAAGTCATAAGAGCTATTATGAAGCCTGAGCCAAGGGGCCAATCAGTTTATAACTTAGGGAGACCTCTGTGTAATTTCTCTCTGAGACCAAATGGCTATGGGACCTGGTGGGAGGACAGAAATCCAACAAGCAGGCTTTCATGTTACAGCCAATGAACAGTCTTTGTCCCTTGGAATTTATAGCGTGGCATTCACTGAAGATAGACTTTACTGCTCCATATAGAGTTCTATGACATTGGAGTATGACAGTTACGTGAAAATGATTTGCAAACTATCAAGCAAAATTTTAATACATAGTTCTAATGATGTCAATACAAAACTATTACTGAATGTTACATGAAAATGTCAGTTTTTATTTGAAGGTAAAACATTTCTGCCAAGGACGATGGTAGCCAAAGAGAATGAAGACACTAGGCATGGATCGTGCTGAGAACAGACCCATAACATTGCTGTGTTTCTTGAGAGCAAGTAATAGCTTTATTTCTCTTGACTTATAAAAACTGTAAGAAATCAGAGATAGTGGGAAGTTAATGAGCAGTAAAAGGAAGGATTTTAGATGCAAGGCAGCCTGTTTTATGTTACAGGGGTGTGAGCTTCACAGATGGGTATAATGGAGCCAGTGAGCAAACTGAATGGATGGATGATATAGAAAGCATTATATGTCAGGAGACAAACAGAGGAATAGAAGAAGGATAGCAGTGTCCTGATTTGCTTTCAGCCACTTTGATAACTACTATGACCCCAAGCAGCATGGGGAGGAAAGAGTTTATTTCTTCTTACACTTTATGATCCATTATCAGGGGAAGCTGAGGTAGGAACTAAAGCAGTGAAGATACCTGCAGCCAAGAGCTGAAGTGGAAACCAAGGAGAAATGGTCCTGTAGTGACTTGCTTCCCAGGAATGTTCATCTTGCCTTCTTATAGAACCCAGAACTACCTGCTGAAGGCTGATAGCACTACCTACAGTGGATCTAGGTCTTTCCACAGCCACCATTAATCAAGAAAGTGCGCCAATCTGATATATGCGGCTTCTCAGTTGGAGTTCCCTCTTCCTGCCCCATGTCAAGCTGACAAAACCTAACAAGAATAGCCAGAGAGGAAATGTTTGAGAGAACAGTTTAGATGATATGCAGTAGAAGGGTAGAGCAGTGAGTTTCTGAAATACAGAGCTTTTTGGAAACAAAAGTTAAAACTTAGAAACACAGGCAAAGCTAAAGTGAGCGTCTTTGATGAGGTGATTGGAGAGGGTTTGGAAGCACTTCCCACCCAGAACCAAGCTTCTAGATTTCTTAAATAGATCAAAGCACTACAAGTCAGATTAAAGCTATGTACAAACTGACAAACTTTTCACTGTGAAACTGTTAAATTTAGTCTTAGAAATTGTGGGTTTGAGAAGTCTATCACCTGAGGAGGGATACACAGTAATAGTTGGATATATGAGAACAAGATATAGCAGAAAATTTGAGACTAAGAGGGGAGAATTAAGTGTTGTTAAGAGATCAATTGAAGCTTTTGGAGTAAATGAGACTGTCTAGGACAAGCAGAGAGATTAACAAGGATTTCAAAGATGAACTGTCAGCATGTACAGCGTGAACTCTCATGCATTAGCTTAGTTCAACCTGACTTTTCCGAATCTGACTGCACCTTATGTAACTTTGCTTCTCTATAGATTTGGTGAAATTCTTCTTTCTGCTCTAGATGAGAGACTGGAGTTCTGGGTACCAAAGCAGACTTATTAGGGAAAGCAAACATGGTCAATCTGAATTCACTTCAAAAGTTTGTATGTGAACATGCATTATCCACCTCTCTTTCTTCTCTCCTCTGAAGGATAAAATAGTACCAAAGTTGGAGAGATAATCATTTTTTGATCAACCATATAATTCTGCTTTATCAGGAGAAAAACCACAGAATGAAAATATATGACTGTAACTTTCATATACAATTTTGGGAAAAAATGAACGTAATAACTAATAATTTATTTATTCACCCATCCTCACCTGCCTTCAATAAATGCATATGGATAGCTCTCTTATACAAGGACACAAAAGAGGAATGAGTAAAATGTGATGCTAGTCTTTGAGGATTAAACTCTCAAAGAGAGTATTACATTCTGCCTCAAATATTTCAAATTTAGAAAAGATATCTGTAGACTTTGAGAAGAAAAGGCTATTTTATCAAATAACTTGTCTGTTTACTTTTAGCTTAAAATTCAGCACTTGTGGGGGTAATGCATTCAACATGCCTGAAGACTTTGGTGCATAAGAAGAAGTACTGCCCAGCATTAGTGGGGTGTTTTGATGGGATAGACCTTTTGTCAATTCCAACCAATTGAAATCATAATGAAATCCCCAGATACATAGAAGTTCATCCCACACAGTAGGATAGGAATATCTCCCTTCATTTAAATGAAAAGGACACATTTTTCTGATATTATTACTTGGAATTAAATAGTACACATAAATTAGCAATATGCATATATATATATATGTATATACATGTACAGGTGATCAAAGTTTAACTCTTTAATTCATTAATACTCTCCCTGTATTCTAAATTAGCAATTCGAAACTCTACCTTTTAAAAAGAATATCTTTCTTTTCTTTCTGTCCTCTAGTACCTCTTAAAATTAAATCAGCTTTTAGTCTCATGATACTTAATTTCATTCATTTTTTATTCTTCAATATGCATGTTATGTATATGATATTTAAACCCACAGTATTCAACTGAACTCTTAATATTTTTTTTACTGGTCATACTTAATAATCAAAGTCTTTAGAAATGCATGCAGTCATTTACATGCCATTTAATCTCTTTTCAGTTTTCCAACATTTTTAATTTTATGACGTTCTCTTTTAACTCCTCATGAAGTGTTTCACTTGGAAGTAAACAATCTGAATTTGTGTTTATAAGTTGCACTGAGAGCCAAACTGCTCATAGATTTTGGATCAGCAATGTGGAGAATTTGTTAATTTTCAGTTATTAGTACTTGAACTGACATTGTTTTCCATTTGGTTTTTGAAATGCTTTATTAAAAAAAGAGAAGGCTAAATCATGGAAAATAATTCTGTAAGTATTTCTACATTAGACATTTGCATTCCCAATGAAATTGCACTCTTTTGCCAAAGCATTATTAAAATAAATATGAAATGTTCAAAACGCTTACAACTCTAACCTTACAATAATATAAACACAAAAAAGAAACAAATTTTAATAGCAAGCAGAAAGTTCGACTGCCATTGTCGAGAATATCCACCTGAGCTCCAAACACCGTGAGATCAGCATCAGGCAGAGCAGAAAGAGTTCCATAAACAAAAGTGCCAGCCCTTAAACCATCTCCATGTGCATGTCTTTCTGTTGCTCTTGTAAATTCTGTCACCGTAAAGAAGATGAGTCATTGCAATTGTGGAGCCATTTTCATGTGAACAATCAAAAGCAATGATTTGCTACGAATAATACTGTTAAAATTGATTTTGTTCAAATTCTTAGCAAGATATTTTTGCCATAGCTTCAAACGGATTGGACTATACTGCTGATTGCTCTGCTTTTCTGAAACCCTCTTAAGGGTAGAGACTAAACATTCCCTGCTTTATCAGTCAGCAAAATATCCATTCTTCCACCTTTCTACAAAATACAGAGAATTTTCTAAATGAAACTACCTTTCAATGGATTGTAGCCAATGAAATTGGTCACTTAAGAAAGAGGCATTTTACTATCTATAGCTCCCAAACTGACATACAGGGCATATTTATATCTGAAGTTCTATGGGAGAACACCTCTCAAACATTAGCTACAAAACACTGAAAAGACAGCATGTAACACCAGGAATTATTGCCTTCACTTGCCACTTCGCTGCTGTCTAATCTCACGACCTAAGACCAGCTAAATATATTCTAAATTGTTTCCATTTAATCAGTTTGTACTAGTCAGATAGTTCTCTGAGTTCACCAGACAAAAAAATGCATGCATAGTTTTTCTAAATACATGTGCCCTCTTTCAACCCCAGAAAATTTCAAGAGAATTTACCAAAATGTGACTGCTGCTTACTGTTCTTACACACACACACACACACACACACACACACACACACACATGGCATTGCTGTGTAAATTTAACAATCACTTTATTTCTAAAATGTTCTGACATTTTCTCAAACTTGAACTGTAGAACCTCAGCTTGTGTTTTAAATGAGTTCTTGGAAGACAATTTCCAGTGGAAGGTTGCTGTTTGTTCTATCTACTGCATTCATAATGTAGGCTGACAAGAAAAAAGAAGAAGAAGAAGAAGAAGAAGAAGAAGAAGAAGAAGAAGAAGAAGAAGAAGAAG
>LOEQ01005549.1:148314-164475 GCA_001685075.1 Bramus lutescens | reverse complement strand
GTGTGTGTGTGTGTGTGTGTGTGTGTGTGTGTGTGTGCGCGCGCGCGCGCATGCCCACGCACGTATGCACACATATATCTATGTGCATGCAGGTGTCCACAAAAGATAAAAGAGAGAAATTAATCCCCTGGACCTAGGGTTACAGGCAGTTGTGAGTTACTCAGTGTATATACTGGGAAATGAATCTGGGTCCTCTGGAAGAACACCAAGTGCTCTTAAATGCGGAGCCATCTCTCCAGCTTCATCACCTAATGCCTCTGATGTGGGAATCTTGTTTGCATCTTCAAAAACGAGTGGAACCCGTGTGGTCTCCACCGACATGCATTACAAAGACAGTAAACTACTACTTTGAAACTACTAATTTCCCTGAGTTTGTCCAAGCTTTTCTTAATGCAGGGTTTGAAACCCTAGGAGTCCAAAAATGATCAGAGTCAATTTGAAAACAGCCAAAAGGACAACAAAAGCTGATGAGTTGTGTAGGCACATAGTGTGATCTCTGAGGAGAAAACAGATGAGCAAGCGCTGTGGGTCAAGAGACAGATAGGATCACACACCCACAGAGACACGGGGCGATTTCCATTCTCTCTGCTCTTGGGAGCGGTCCTAAACTATACACGGTGGAGCTCCAGGATCAACCAAGTGGAACGGCCTCTGCCATTGTCTCAGTAAAATGCAGGAAGCATTTCACTGACTGACATGGTCTAATCCTGGTTTGGCAGTGCAGGAGGAATACCAGAAGAAGAGAAAACTGACACAATCATGCTAGAATCGCACTGCCTTTCACAAGTGTCAAGATTAGGATGGCACCGATGCCGCAGCAACTCAGTAACTCATTTGCAGTATTCACAACAGCTACCTGATTACAACTAGTTCTGTGGTTGAAGATTCATTCACGGCCTGTTAGCGAGTAGATCGCAGATATGGAATATGAAGTGGGGGCTTCTGGCTTGAAGACAGAGTTCCCCACTGTCCTTTGTCGTCATTCAGTGTTATGTTATAAGACTCAGTGTTTAAAATAAAAGAGGCATAACGCGAAGCAAGACCCAGTCATCTCAGGGTACTGGTTGTTGTCAGATCAGCAGTCATCTGAAATAATGACTTTTAAGCCTTGGTTTTCAACAAAACCACCACTGAAGGAATGAAATAGCTCTTTGAAAAAAAACTTGCTGATTTTGCAAACTTGTGTCTTTTTAGACAGGTGTCAAAATATCACAGAAATTAAGCTTTACTCGATTTGCTGAATTCCTGTGGAAACACAGTATCCCAAGTGGTATTTCTTTTCTATCAATATTAAATCAGAACATCATTGAAGAATTCATGGAAAATAAGATCTGAACGGCAGATAATTATTACTAGATTTACTTTGTTTAGGGTTATGTTTCCAGAAAGCTTGTCTAGAACAGTGAGGGGCACGATAAAAATGTATTATAAAATGAGCACAGTTTCCAAATAAAAATACCAAAAGAAATGGGTATACTAAACTCTTAGCTCTACAACCTCAAACTGTCATAATAGACAGCAGTCATGCATAACTATAATGTGGACTAAAATCTAACCTCATGTGTCTAAAAGTACTATAGACATGGGCTACTTATAGGGAGATATTATTGCAAACACTAGTGTTAAATTTAGGATTAAACAAATTAGAATCAAATATTTATGCTCTTAGAGCCACAGGGAATATAAAAAAATATTTTTATGTAAGTCTCTCTTAGGGTCCTCATTGTTGTCTAAGTTCTCTGGGATTGCGATTTGTGGGCTGGTTTTCTTTGCTTACATAGATCTAATCTACATAGGAAGTAGATAAAGACAAGACCTCCTGAGTAAATTGGGAGCATGGGGAAGCAGAGAAAAATGTAGAGCTCAAAAATCAATAAAACTTAAATTTATAAGTATTTGTAAATAAAAATAAAAATGTATAAAACTATAAAAATGCTACCTTTACTCATTCAGCAATTCATTACTTTTTCATGTGTTTTTCCCAAATCACTAGAGTATTCACAGAGAAAAAAACACATGACTAACTCATAACACATATTTACCACTTTATCATTATCATTAATTATTATTGTTGTTCATGCATTGTTGGATGAGAGGCCAAAAGGAGTTGAACAAGCACTTTTACAACTCTATTCTAGAGCTTGAAACCAAGTATGGAGAATGTTGGCACACAAGATGTAAGGCATCACTGAAAGTGATCCTGGAAACCCACATGAAGTATTTACCCTAGAAACAAATGGGAGATGTGAAGTTCAAGAGCTGGAAAAGCCTAAATATCGGAGTCAGGCAACACCAAACAGAAAAATCAGCTACAGCTCTGGCTCATGGCACAACATCAAATGAAGACCTCATAGTCAGGCATCCAAGAATCATATTTACATGCTCTGAGCTTTACCAACTGGAGCACTAGAGCTACGCTGAATTTTTTTTCAGACTAAATTTCTATGCCAGCCCGTGTTACCATGACAACAGCTTCCCAAATGGGAAATCCTGATGAAGTCTTTTGACACAGGTCATATAGTTGCCAACATTTTTAAATGGTTAAGTTAAAATAGTTACTTCCTCAATTCCTAGGATAACAAATGGACACATTTCTTTCCTAATACTTTCTTGGTAAGCTGTTAAAGCATCTGGTAAATCTTTTATTAACTAAAACTATGAAGTTTATTTTTTTAATTTTAGATTTATTCATCTTATTTTTTACATGAATGTTTTCCCTGCATGTAGGTATGTGCACTACACGTATGTTTGGTGCCTAAAGAGATCAGAAGAGGGTATTCGATACCCTGAAACCATAGTTGTAGATGAGGAGGGCTGCTACCACCACCATCATAGTTGAAGGTTGGGCATGTTTCCCAACTTTCAAAACAAAGAGCCCAAGTATGCAGAGTCCAGTGGTCCTTGACAAACGAACGAGGATAATGCAATGGAATGGTTTGTTTGTTTGTTTGTTTGTTTGTTTGTTAACAAATAGTGCCAGAGCAATTGTACATTTGTTTGCTAAAAAAAATTACTAGTCCTGGGCTTAACAGTGTTCATACAAATTAACTCAAAATAGGTTTTAGAGCTAAATGCAAAGCTACAAACCTAAAATTTATAGAAGGTAGCATAGTGAGAACCTAAGTGGCAGCATTGGTTCTGGTGATGGCCTTTTAGATGCGATGTTGAAGATAACATCTATGAAAGAAATGATTGACAATCTGTGTTTCTTTATAATTTAACACTGTATTCTTTGAAAGATAGTG
Organism: Bramus lutescens; assembly: GCA_001685075.1. Lineage (NCBI taxonomy): Eukaryota > Metazoa > Chordata > Mammalia > Rodentia > Cricetidae > Bramus > Bramus lutescens. Next base: position 161,230 of record LOEQ01005549.1, on the reverse strand, counting down.
TCAGAAGGATGCAAAAACAAGCCTAAGACCAGGAGAATATGTTTAATAGATAAATACTATCCAAAATTACAAAGAACACTTTAAAGTCAATTATATAGGGCATTCATTTAGATATTATTCCCAAGTGTATATGTAGATGATTAAAAATATGAAAAGTTGGTTAATCTTCACACAGCATTTGGGAATTTTAAATTAAAAGCACCACACCCTTATTTGAATGCTCCAAACTTGTAGACAGTTGATACCCACCTCTGGAGAGCAAGTGGACCTACAGCAATATTTGATGTTTCTGATGGGAGAGCCATGTCCCAGCAACTGTAAAATACAATAAAGCAGCTTATTGCCAAATTAAACAATTTTATATAGTCCAGTAATTGGTGCAAATAAACCAAAAAAATCTTTGGACCCCAAACCCTCCACAAAGATGTTTTCTTAATCTCATTACGTATTTCTACATTTTCATACAGATATAGTATGAGCATGTGCTACTGCCTTCCCATGTGCCCCTCCCTTCTCCCATTAGTCCTTTTGATTCCCTAGGCAATTCTACTTATTTCTTTCATTTAATATATACATGCGCACGTGCTTTTATATGACTATATAAAATTTAGAAGTCATACGCAAGAGAGAACATATGGTATTTGTCTTTCTTGGGCTGGCTTAATTTCCCAAATCTGATTGTCTACATTTGCATCCATTTTCCCACAAATGACATAACTTCATTCTTCTTTCTAGTCCATAAAAACCCCATGCATATACATACTGCATGTTCCTTATCAGTTCCTTTTGTGTTAGACACCTAGGTTGGTTCTGTGACTCACCCATTCTCTGCTGTGTTAACTTGGAGTCCTTCGGGTCAAGGTCAGGAATGATACAGCTGGGCTATATACTACATACAGCTTTAGGACCTTGAGATACCACCGCACTCTAGAGACTTGGCAACCACGAGTACTCATAAATGTGCCAGCCTCTGTTGTTGATTTTCATAATGAATGAAATTTTAACTGTAGTAAGATGGAATATCAATGTAGTTTTACCTTGTGTTCCTATGAATGCTAATGAAGCTGAGTTATTTTTCCATGTCTATTGGCTATTTATATTTTAATTTTTTGAGAAATGCCCATTCATTTTTTTGGCCCACTTATTGACTAGCCTGTGTTTTGTGATGTCTGCTTTTTTTTTAATTGATTTTTTTGAGCTCTTTTTTCTAAGTTCTTATATAGTCTGGACATTAATCATCTGTTGGATACTTAGTTGGCAAAGATTTTCTCCAGTTTTGTAGGCTATGTGTTCACTTGATTAACTGTTTCCTTTTCTGTGTCGAAGCTTGGAAATTTCATGAGTTCCTATGTTTTCATTATTGACCTTACCTCCGGATCAGCTACTGTCCTCTGCAGAAAACCTTTGTCTGTGCCTCTATCTTGAATGTGTTTCCACTTTTTTTCTAGTCGTTTATATTTGTACCTCTTGCATTAAGATATCTTGTGTAGCTGGAGTTCATCTTTGCTCAGGGTGAGTGAAAATAATTCAGTTCCATATTTCTATCAGCAAACGTCAGTTTCTTTAGTTCTGTTTGTTGAAGAAGGTGTCTTTTCTCAACTATGTATTTCGGCATCTTTTTAAGAAAAATAAACAGGTGGATGCATCTGTGTGGCCTTATGTCTAGATTTTTATTCTGTCTCATAGATCTTTGTGTCTGTTTTTGGCCATGCCCTGTTGTTTTCCCTAGTATGGCTCTATAATGTAACTTGAAGTCTGATATGGTGATAGCTCCAGCCCTATTTTCCCCCTCAGGGTTACCTCGGTTATCAGAGGAGTTTTGTGCTTCAAAATTAATTCTAAGACATTTTCCTTTCCATTTCTGAGAAGAATGTCAGGAATTTTAATGGCATTTTACTTTATGTGTAGATCACTTTGGTGATATAGCTATTACACACTATTTTTCTAGACTATGAGCATTTTATATTTCTCTATCATCTACTGTCTTCTTGAGTTTGTGTAGTATTCGAAAGGTTTCATTGAAGAAGACCTATGTTTTCTTTGTTATATTTATTCTAAGTTATTTAATTTTATTGAGACAATTTAGGAATGGAATTGTCTCCATGATTTATTCTTCATCATGTTTATTTTGGTATGTAGAAAGTATATTGATTACTGCATGTTAATTTTGCATCTAGCTATTTATTGATGGTATCTATTCGATCTGAGTGTCCTCTGGTAGAGAATTACATAGTCTTGGCAATATTCTGGATTGTTTGGGGATTCCCATGTGATCCCTTTGGCCAACAACTTAATTGGATTTAACCCAATAGAAGGGCTGAAAGCTTCACTTTGTGACAAGAGATGTCCAGGTGGGGCCTTGTCACCTCCATTATTTGATGATTTCACTTATGTCACCCTCACATATGCATAAATTTAAGGAATCTTCTGCTGTGTTAGGTTTCTTTACTATCTCTCAAATGGCTCTTCATTTTTAGCTGTCTCTCTGTATTCCCTCCCCTGACTCCTCTTTCCTCACCCTCCCCGTTTGATTCTCCCTCTCGAGCCCCTCCATTCATTAATAACTATCTAATGTGTTTCCCTTTCCTAACAAGGTCTGTTTGTCCATCATACTCCCTTACTCTATACCTAAACCCTGTGGTTTCATGGATTTTAGCTTGGTTTTTATTGACTTAACACCTAACACCCCAAATAAGCAAATATATACTGTATTTATCTTTCTTGGTCTGGGATATTTTACTCAGAGTTGCCAAGACTATGGGTTGTTCTCCACAAACTGACAGCAAGGCCCCAATGCTGAAGACAATACACAACTCATTGAACATGGAGAAGTTGAGCTGGTGCCTACATACAGTCTTCACCCCTAGGTTCTAGCATCTTTGGTACAAGAAGGTACTCTTCAAGCTATCAAAAGACATATTAGAGCAATTGTTGTACAAAGCTTGTGGGAGTAATCAATATCTGATTTGACTTCAGGACCATTCCATGAGAAATAATCTTTTCTATTTCTATCCATTTACCTATGTATTTCATAATTTCATTTTTGTAACAGTCAAATAATACTCCATTGTATAAATGTACCCCATTTTCTTTATCCATTCTTCTAGCGAGGGACATTGAAGCTGTTTACAGTTTCTGGATAATATGAAAAGAGCAACAATGAATATGATTGAGTAAGTATCTCTGTGATAGGATGCAGCATCCTTTGAGTTTATGCCCAAGAGTGGTATTGTTTCATCTTCGGGTAGATTGATCTTAATCTTCTTGAGGGACTGCCACACTGATTGCCATAGTGGCTGTACACATTTGCACTCCAAAAAGCAATGGATGAGTGTTCTCTTTACTCCATGTCTTTTCTAGCATGAGTTGTCACTTGTTTTATTGATCTTTAGCCATTCTGATGTTTAAACCTTGAAATCTCAAAGTAGTTTTGATTTGTATTTCCCTGGTGCCTAATGATGTTGAACATTCCTGTAAGCGCTTCTCAGCCATTTGAATTTCCTCTTTTTCAAATTCTGTTTATATTAGTAGACCATTGGGGCGGGGAGTGGGTTGTTGCCTTGGTTTCTATTTTTTTTAGGTTCTTTATATATTTTGGATATTACCACTCTGTCAGATGTGTAGTTGATAAATATCTTCTTTAATTCTGTAGACTGCTACTTTGTCAAAATAGCAGTGTCCTCTGCTGTGAAGAAGCTTTTTAGTTTCATGAAGTCTCATTTATTAATTGTTGGTCTTAATATCTGTGCTAACAGTGTTCAGAATGTATCAATGTGTTCAAGTTCAAGGCTATCCCCCACTTTCTCTTCTATCAGGTTCAGTGTATCCAGTTTTATGTTGAGGTCTTTGGCCACTTAGAGTTGGGTTTGTACATAATGGTAAGTATGGATATATTTGGATTCTTGTAATGAAGCTGTCCATTTTGACCAGTACCATTTGTTGAAGATGCTGTCTTTTCCAGTATGCAGTTTTTTGGCTCCTTTATCAAAAATCATGTGTCCAAAGGTGTGTGGATTGATTTTTGAGGCTTCAGTTAAATTTCATTGATAAATGAGCCTGTTTTTGTGCCTATACCATGATGTTTTTAATTATAGCTCTACAGTACAACTTGAAGTTTGGAATCTTGATAGCTTTAGCTTTTATTATTTTGGGATTGTTTTAGCTATCCTGGATGGAGTGTGTGTGTGTGTGTGTGTGTGTGTGTGTGTTTGTCTGTGTATGAGGGGGTGTTTCCATATGATGCTTAAATTGTCCTTTCAAAATCTATGAAGCATTGTATTGGAATTTTGATGAGTATTTCATTGAAACTATAGATTGCTTTTCATAGGGTGATCATTGTTTCCCTAATTTCTCCAAAATAACTATCATGAAAGAATGTTGGATTTTGTCAAAAGCCTATTCTGCATCTAATGAGATAATCACGTGCTTTTTTGTCTTTCAGTTTGTTTATATCTTAGATTATGTTTATTGATTTATATATATTGAACTATCCAGGAAACTCTAGAACGAAGCCTACTTGATTATGATGGATAATTATTTTGATGTACTCTTGGACTTGGTTTGCAAGTATTTTATTAAGAATTATTGTATGTTCATAAGGGAAACTGGTATGTAATTCTCTTTGTTGATTCTTTATGTGGTTTGGGTATCAGGGTCTGTGGCCTCAAAAAAAATGAGTTGAGCAGCGTTGTTTGGTTTTGATTTTGTGGAATAAATTGAGAACCACTGGCATTAACTCTTCCCTGAAAATCTGGTAGAATTTAGAGTTAAAACCCTCTGGTCATGGACCTTTTTTTTGGGGGGGGGTTGGAAGACTTTTTAACTACTGCTTATAGTTCATTAGGGTTATAGGTCTGTTTATATTGCTTATTTAATCTTGATTTAGCTTTGGTGGGTGGTTGTGCATTTAGAAAATTATCTATTAGCTTTAGAGTTTTCATTTTGGTGGATTACAAGTTTTTAATGTATGTTCTATTATTCTCTGGATTTCCATGGTGTCTGATATTATACTACCATTTTTATCTCTCATTTTGTTAATTTGGGTCTTCTCTCTCCACCGTATAGCTAATTTTATTATGGGTTTGTCAATCTTACTGATTTCCTTAAAAAAACTGTTTATTTCATTGATTTTCTTGAATTTTTTGTTTTTAATTTATTGACTTCAGCCCTGAATTTGATTGTCTTGACATCTACTCCTTTTTTGGTGTGATTTTATCTTTTTGTTCTAGAGCTTTCAGGTATGCTGTTAAATTACTAGTATGTGATCTCCTCAAATTATTTTATGTATGCATTTAGTGGTATGAATTTGTCCGTTAGAACCACCTTCATTGTGTCCCATAAGTTTGAGTACCTCATGAGTTAATTTTCATTCAATTCCAGTAAATCTTTAATTTCTTCCTTAAACCATTTTCAATCAGTAATGAGTTGCTTAGTTTCCAAGGGTTTGTAAACTTTCTGTTGTTTTTGGTGTTGATATCCAGCTTTAATTCTGGTGGTCAGATAGGATGCCAGGAGTTATTTCAATTTTCTTGTATTTGTTGAGACTTGCTTTGTGTCTAAGTATGTGGTCAGTTTTGGGTAAAATTCCATAGGGTGATGAGAAGAACGTATGTTCTTTGGTAGTTTCACATTCGTTCTGTTAGTTGTGTCTTTTTATGGGGAATTAAGACTATATTGATATTGAGAGATCTTAATGACCAATGATTTTACTGATCTCTGTTATTTTCTTGTTATTCTTGTTCTTGTATATGTGTTTCCCATTCTTTGATGTGTTAGGATAAGATTACTTATTATTTATATTTTCTTGGGTTAATCTCTTTAGGTTTGAACTTCCTTCTAGTGCCTTCTGTAGGGCTTGATTTGTAGATATGTACTGCTTGAATTTGGTTTTATCAAGAAATATCTTTCTTTCTTCATGAATTGTGATTAAAAAGGTATGCTGAGAATAGTAGACTGAACCAGCATCTGCATTCTCTTAGAGTTTGTAGAACTTTTTTTTTTTCCAGGCCCTTCTGCCTTTTAGGTTTCTCCATTGAGAAGTCAGGTGTAATTCTAATAGGTTTGTCTTTTTATATTACTTGGTCTTTTCCCCTAGTATTTTTATTGTTATATGGTGAGGGGACTTTCCTTTCTGGTCCAATCTTTGTTGTTCTGTATGCTTCTTATACCTTTATAGGCAGCTCCTTCATTAGGTAAAGGAAGTTTTCTTCTATGATATTGTTGAACCTATTTTCTGTGCCTTTGACCTGGTTACTTCTCCTTCCTCTATTCCTAGTATTTTTAGATTGTACTTTTCATAGTGCCCCAGATTTTCTGGATGTTTTGTGCTGAGTTCTTTAGATTTAATGCTTTCTTTGACAAGAGTATCTATTTCTTCTATCACGTCTTCAGTGCTTGAGACTCCTTCTTCCATCCCTTGCATTCTGTTGATGAGACTTAATGCCTCTTAAGTTCCATTCTAGTTCCAAAATCTTTTGTTTCCAGATTTCCCTCAGTTTGGGTTTTCTTTACTAATTCTATTCCACTTTCAGGTCTTGAACTGTCTTATTGATTTCTTTCCATCATTTGTGTTTTTATGGATTTCTTTAAGGGATTTATTAATTTCCTCTATAAGGACATATATCATATTTATAAAGACAATTTAAGGACTTTTTCTTGTACAATATTAAGATATTGTGTGTCTTTTCACTTTGTGGACAATTTCTCTGATGATGCAGTGACAACAGTCACTACAAACATTGGCTCCTTACCAAAGGCACAAAACTGCACTAATAATCACTGTCACTGCCTCCTTACAATGTACCTTTGGGTCATGGGAGGAAAGCTTTATCTAAGAACATTAATGAAGATGTGAAACTAGTTTTATTAAATCTTGACTCAAGTCCTGAGCCAAATGAAACTTGGATATTAGGTACTTGCACACACTGGCGTGTAGTAGTATATTTCATTGGGGGGGCACATTTATGTGTGCATAGAACTGAAAGAGCTGCTTCATAGGAAGAATGATCGAATGATGCAAATTATTATTTCTCAGATTGGGCCTTTGGCATGATTTCTTCCAAATGAGTCATGTATATCTTTCACAGAAAGGAAAGTGACAGACAGCATATGCTGTTCGCTCTGTTTTCACACAAATGATTAGACCTTTTTGTAAAGTGTGTATTTAATGCTGCTAGACTGAACATTCCAAATATTTTAAAGCGTTTCTGATGTTATCATTCGAGGTATTGATGGAGTGGCTGATATAGCAGATTAGAAGTCAATACAGATCTATCTAACTCAGTGAATCATTTATTTCCCAGGTCACATCATACATGAGGAAAGCACATTTTGCTCAAGAAGACAACTGAAATTAAAATTTGCATTGTATATATCCATTTGAGACAGTTCTGTGTCAGAGTGGGACATTTCCATATGATTTTACATTATATACATCAGTCACTATTGGGTTTTAATGTAACAAAATTGCAAAGTTCATTGAAAGAATTTTAATGCCACATTCTACTTAACCTGCCAACTTTGGGCTTGGCATAATATTAAAATTTTCCTATGCACTAATGTTATATAAAAGTTATAATAATTTTTGTGGTTGTAAAAGGATCCTGAGATTTAAAAAGTTGAGAACTGATCATTTAAAGGAAAAGTAAAAGAGATGTAACATATATATAACCCAGTTTGAAAACTAAAACAAGCCTGGACTTGTTGAAGCCACCATAAGTCTTTCTCAGGACACAGCCTTCTTTATCTCCCAAGAGTGAGTGAGTATATTGTACTAATTTTATATTAACTACTCTCTTGCTTTACTTAAGAGTGTTATCTCACGTACATATGTCTCTGTAAATGTTTACTTTTGTCTATCTTTGAATTGCATACAAATGAACCATACTGCGTACCGTTGTTCAGATTTCTCTGAAGAGAAATGGGTTTAGATGTGAGTAATATTTTTATGGTCATCCTAGGAAACAGAACCATGGGGATGAGTAGATAACTGAAGAAGAGATTAAGTATGCTCTTTAAATAGTTACTAATGTAGACAGTCAAACACATACATAGTGGGTACTCTGTGTAGCACAATGGAAAATGCACTTCAGAGCCCATCAACCGAACCAAAGAGAAAGAGAGTGAGCAGACACTCACTGGCTTTGCCTCCACTTCGCTGCCAGTTCCTTTTAACAACCTAATTCCCTTGCATGATCAGGTTATGTGGCATCCCATGTTTCCAAGAGGCATCATGGAAAATCAGAAGGCCTTCATTGTAACTCAGAGCAGCTGACTTCTAGACTCAGGGATCTTGATAGTTTAATCTCCCCCCTCTCTGGTTGTTGTAACGGTAGGTGATCAAATATTCATGTTTGAAAATGTGTAGAAATTAGCATCTCATGCATCTTGGTAAGATAAAAGAATGGAAGAAACACAGCAGCCAATGGGAGTAAAGCCTGATGTTTCCCTCTCATGATCTTTGCTTCCAGTACTATAGACAACACTAAATCAGAAATATTTTTGTCTATCCAGTGTATTTTCAGAAAAAAATTTCATCCATTTGTGTTTATTTCTTTGTAAGCTATAAAATGCTGATTTGACATAGCTGGCTGAGCATCAAGAAATAATAGGATGTTTTGTCATTCCTTTAACTAGTCACCTGATCTCCACCAATGTGAAATTACTTTTTTATGCCATAAACAGTAAATTTTAAGTCAGCATTAGAGAACCCCAGTGTGATGTTTTAGGGGAGGTATTTAAAATAAGGCTCCAGACTTTCCTTTCTCTTGTTGTTAGAGAAGTGAACATAAAAGAAAAAACAACCCCACCCCCCCAAAAAAAACTTAGTGCTGGTACTTTGAAGGTGAACATGACTTCTCCCAAGGCTGGCAAGTGTAGCTATTTTCTCTGTGCATTGGATATTGGGTAGACAGGAGCAGCCAACCCTAAAGAAAGATCAAGGGAGATCCATTGAGCAGCTGTCTCATTAGGATGTAGCTCATGGACTACAGATGGGTATTCTGGGCTGAGGTAAGCGGAAGAGGTATCAGGTGGCAACCACGTCAGCATTTGCCTCCTGCATGGTCTAAGTGCCTGAGGGAGCTCAGGAGACTGGGAGATGTTGCCAGGAATGGAACCTTTTCCTTGTCAACACAATTACAAACATGAAAGCAGCTGAGTAACTGTTTGCAAACAGGAGATCCTGCGCTGTGAGAATCTGCGAGATGGGGCACAAAACAACCCCCTCCTCACCTGTTCTGCACCACAGGAATAGAGGAACTATGTGTTAAATGCCAGCACAGCAGCACCTCTCAGGTAAAACAGAGCATAGTGAGCCATGATTTAAAATAACCAAAAGAAAAGCAACTAACGATTACCGAAAGGAGCAAATGGAAGAGCCGCTGGCTGCCTCAGGATGTCTGCGATTGTTGTCTTTGAAGAATTGTCACTACTACATTTTGATGCCAGTAGACATAATTGTGCTTTCCCTAGGTGTCACCAGCGTCGGCAGGGTCATGCCTGTTTGCTGTACAAACAAAGATGAGATGGATGAATCAAAAAGAAGAGAGAGACAAAGCTTAACAGTTGAAGAAGAAATGGGGGAGAAAGGTACACAAGAGTCCTGATTTGAGATTACGTGGTCCAAGGAAGATGAATCATGCTAAAATATATTTCAAAAGGAACACAAACCTTCTTCAAGCATCCTTTCCATAGTGAGCCCCACTCTCCTCTGACCTTACCGAAAACCCACTTATCACTGGCAAGATTTAGCCCAGGAACAGAAAGGAGAGCGTCAGGAGAAGGAGGCCTACAACTTGAAGCTAGTACAGACAGCAGTGATTAGCAAACGAGTCGTTAACAACTTATGCTATCCATCTGCTGGAGGAAATCGATGAATGGGACACAGGCCAATCCAGAGGGAAGATAACAGATTCTTTATAAATGGCAGGATGCATATTATAAAAGATGGAAGATACCAGCTGTGGGGAATGCAGAACAGTACAACTTATCTGGGGTGAAAGGGAGGCTTTCTGGGGTAGAGAGCATGCTTTGTCTTCCTAAAATAAAAAAAAAACTGCTTGAAGCATATGGGGGCAAAGACAGAAGGTTTTAAAGTGAGGAACATTCTCTAAGTATGATGATACACACCTATAATCCTGACACTCGGGCAGCAGAGACAGAGGCTTATGAATTTAGGTGAGGTTCTTAGGCTACACAGAGAGAGAGGGGGGGGTGGGGATTGTAGGTGGACTTTTCTGTCCCACCTGCTCCCAAATAAACACAAGGAAATTTCTTATTAATTTTAAGAGCTTGGCTGATAGCTTAGGCTTCTTTCTAACTAACTCTTATAACTTAAATTAACCCATTTTTATTAATTTACTTTCTTCCTCATGGCTTTCTTACTTCATCTCCATAGTGCCAATCCTGTTCCTTTTTTGGCTTATGGCATCTCCACCTTCTTCTTCCCAGCCTCCTCTCTGCCCTGAAAGCCCTGCCCAACTATTGGCCATTCAGGTTTTTAGTAAGTCTACTGTGGAATAATCCTTTTGTGCACTGTGATTGCTTTAATAAAGAAGCTGATTAGCCAAGAGCTGAACAGGATGAAGTTAGGTGGGAAAGCCAAACTGAGAATGCTGGGAAAGAGAAGAACAGAGTCAGAGGAGTCGCCAACCAGACACAGAGGGAGCAGGAGATGAATGTGCCATGCTAATAAAGGTGACTCCACATGTCAGAACATAAGTAAGGAATGTGGGTTAACTTAAAATATAAGAGCTAGTTAGTAACAAGCCTTAGCTATTGGCCAAGCATTTATCACTTATATTAAGCCTCTGAGTGATTATTTGGGAGCAGGTGGTTGGGACAGAAAAACTTTGACTACAAAACCAATCTGAGTGACACACCATCACACTGTACAAAAAGATTATTCCACAACTGAGGTGGAGGTGGTATTGGAGGGGAAGGAGAGGAGAGGAGGAGAGGCCTGGTCTGAGCTTCTTACAGGCTTTTCTTCTTACCATATTATAGCAAGATTACACCATCCACATCTCTGTTTAAGAAGTAAGAACAGTGAAGCAGGAAGAAAGGAAGTAACTAGATCAAGGTTAAAATTCACTTAAGACAGGAGATGAGAATTTCAGCCTGTGCTTTTAGCTACCATATACTGCCTTTGGCTGTTAAACAAAATAAAAGAGAATAAAGCTACATTTTCAGGTACTTTTCACTCAAGCCAGTGCATACAAGTGGATCAGGAGGTCTATAGAATGCTGATGGTACATGGTGAAGGAGGCACAGCTGCTGCCCCTACAGTGGGGACAGGATGACAGAGGGCCCTGGAGAAAGCTAACTTCTATACGTGAGATGGTGCTCATGCACCTTCATGCAGAAGGGAAGCTGTTTGAACATCATAACCAAGGATCAGAAATGGTGTGCCATGCGCAGTGGGTGGGAGAATTTGGGATGAATCCAGATCCATCTTAATTCTCCTTCTCTTCCCACCTCCCCAAGCTGTCCTCAATGAGACAATCTCCAGTTAGAAAAGAGAAAATCTGTAGGAAGAAGGGGAAAATATGTGCTGCTCTGGGTACCTGATGGTTCTCTGTAATGTTCCTTCAGAAAGATATAAGAACAGACCCTGCTGAAGAGAAAGAGAGAGGCAGTGAGGAGATGAGACAGTTCTCTGTCTTTTGGACAACTGTCTTTTGAGAGCAGGTCTGAGAGTGGGGAATGAATCCACCCCATAACCCTGTGGCTGGGGCTAAAAGAGCTCACCAGAGGAAAGCTTGGATTGTGGGAGACATCTTGTCACCTGACGGTTGCAGGTCAGGATGGATCCAGCAGAGAAGGCTGGAAGATGTACCTACGCAGCCAAAGCTAAGATGTTCTTAAAGCTCCTCTACATCAGTTGCCCTGAAAGTCAGAGGTATCCACATTTCTGGATACACACTCCAGGAAGGATGACTATTCACTGCTTTGTTCATTGTTGCGTTCCTAGCGCTCAAATACAGAAGTGATCACAGTTTGCTCAAAGAATAATTAAATATGCTTCTTAAATTTGTTGAGCCAGCAGAATAGAGTTGTGTTGAGATGATTTAATTGAGATATAGTAGCTATTATTTGCAGGCACTGTGGTAGGTGCTTAGAACGAGTCACAAAAAACAACAAAAATTCATGCACACATGGGGATGGTGTTTTATTCCAGGGCACAAATAATAAGCCATGAACCAGAATTAGAAATTAGTTACTACATATTTCTCACTAGGGCCAGACTGCAATCACCCTCCCTGAGATGTTGCCCAAAGTAGTACCCTTTCTTGATTTTTCCTTTCTTGGTTTCTCTTGAGATCTCTTCCTCAATAAATTCCTCATAAACAAATCCCCAAATCCCCAATGTCAGCTCCTGCCTCTGACCCAAGGCAACTTTTGTTTTGTAAGAACAGAAGCTTACAGAAAAATAAGCAACGCTGCATTTCTTGCATCTCTGAGTATGCAGCTTGAATCCAGCAACTGATAAAATGTGATACAAATAATGCTCCAACCAAATGTTGTACCTGTGGACACGCTGAAGGGATCACACATTGCCTCCTGGGGATAGTTTCTAGGTGAAGTGGTAAAAATCATGTTAAGAAGAGACAGAGACCAAACAAGTGCAGAGATTGTGCAGAGTCCCGGGTAGGGGCCTGCACTGTGCTCAGTAGGTTTGCTATAGACAGTTAGAAGGGTTCAACAGAGAAAAGGCTTGCTGGGTGTCGGTAGCAGCAGGAGCATGTGGGGAAAGGGACCAATGAGAGAATAGCAACAGGCAGAGTGGGAAGTGCATCAGAAGTCAATGACTTTTTCCCATGTTAGGAAGTGGAAAAATTTTAAACTGTTCAAGAAAGAGGTTTCACCCTCGCGGTCCTGACTTCCTTGCTCATGATCTCCTTCCTTCTGCTCCTCA
>LOEQ01005549.1:127515-143609 GCA_001685075.1 Bramus lutescens | reverse complement strand
GCTTTGTGGGAGCCTAGTCTGTTTGGATACTCACCTTCCTAGACCTCGATGGAGAGGGTAGGACCTTGGACTTCCCACAGGGCAGGGAACCCTGACTGCTCTTTGGACTGGAGAGGGATGGGGATGGGGATGGGGAGAGGGAGGGGAAAAGGAGGAGGGGAGGAAGTGGAAATTTTTAATAAAAAAGTGAGCAAATAACACTTCTGTGATTAGGTTGCAAATGATTTAGCTTCCATGTAACTGGCAGATTCTCTTGATTTCCTTTGAATTAGATCATTCAGGTTGCTCTAACCAAATACAGTAGAGTGAGTAGCTTATAACCAACAATTTTTTTTCTTCCAGTGCTGGAAGTGAGGAATCTAAGATTGAAAGATAATTAGATTCAGTGAACAGTGAAGGATTCCTGATTGGGTACATGAGACAACCATCTTGTTGGGTCTTCATGTGGGAAAAAGAAAGGGAACTCTCCTCAGTTTTCTTTTATACTACGCACAAGGGCTCTATCCTCACAACCTAATCACTTCTCAGAGACAGCACTTCCCAATACCACTACCACAACAGGGATTGCCTTAAAACACATAAAGTTAAGAGAGGTGATAAGGCACTGTATCCGTGACAGCCTTCTGGGTTTTTCCTAAAGATGAATGCTGCTGAGCTGGAAAGGCCAAGGAGCAGGGTCCTGAGCAGTAGCCAACAAGAAATGGAAGCTTCACTACTCTAAGTGGAATAAAGACCATTTACTAACCACGTGAGCAAGCACATGCTTCCGAAATCCAGAGTAGCATTGTGTGCCTTATGATAAACACTGGAACAGGGCTGGAGAGATGGCACAGGAGCTAAGTGCAGTTGCTGTTCTTTCAGAGGACCCAAATTTGGTTCCCAGCACTGACAGTGAGTCACAACTATCATGGGCACCTACAACGATTACACACACGCACTCAAGCAAAACACTTATCCACATACAATAAAATAAGTAAATCGAAAAGCAAAAAAAAAAAAAAGAATCAGGACGTGCAAGACCCAGGTGAGCTGTGCCAGGATTCTTAAACCACATGTGACAATAAAATTGTGCTCTTTGAGCTGCTAAATTTTGTCATAATTTCTGTAAGGTAAGTATTCAAAAGTAGTGTTATTTATATAAAAACCAAATGCCTGTGATTGCGCATCTATCAATGTTATAATGTTATCTGTTTATGAACGGCTTTAGTTAGGGTTTTTATTGCTGTGAAGAGACACCTTGGGAACAGCAACTCTTCTGAAGAAAACATTTCATTGGGGTGGTTCACTTACAGCCTCAGAGGTTCAGTCCATTATCATCATGGAAGGGAGCATGGCTGTGTGCAGGGAGACACGGTGCTGGAGAAGTAGCTGAAAGTCCTATATCTTACAGGCAACAGGAGGTTAACCAAAACATTGGGCGGTATCCTCAGTATAAGAAGCCTCAAAGCCTGGCCCCGTAGTGACACACTTTCTCCAAAATAGGCCCATGTCCTAATGGTGCCACTCCCTATGAGATTATGGGGACCAATTACATTCAAACTACCACATGAACTCAACAGTGAATATACCAAGACTGCATACTCGGATGAGACTCAGACCCTGATGGCTCCAGAGCTGTACAGCCATCTCCTCATTATCATGGCTTCCTGTGATGGTTCTTTCCCTGGTCTTGGGAGCCTTTGATGGTCATGATGAAGAAGCTATACTACTCCTATGGCACCAATAAGAAGGTAAAGTGCAGGGATAGGAGTGAAAAGCACAATACAACTATAGCATCATTGTATTTATGAACGGAGCTTTCTCTTCCTCTTATTCCAGATGGTTCCACCTGTTTCACTCAGATTTGATGAGTCCGCATTTAATGAGCACTGACCGAGTGCATTTGGGGTGATGATAAAGAAGTAATGAAATTTCTGCTTTTCATGACATGCACTTGAAGCCACTATGCATATGAGGAAGACCCAGAAATATTGGACATGAAGGGCTAGTCCTCTATGTTGCTTCTCAAAATGGACAGATTCGCAGGTGTTACATGGACAAGAAATTTCCATTGAAAACTTTTGCCTAATGAACCCATCACAGCCATTAGTGGGGCCACATCTTTCAAGGATTCCTGCAGAATTATGGCTGAAAGATCTGCAAAAGCCCTCAAAGCCTGACTGCCAGGTTGTTACTCCTTACCTCACCTACCATGGCCCTTAGAGTCTGAAGTGTGGGTTTAAACTGAGCGTGAAATGCTCAGTGCACTGACACCGAGGTGCAGAAGACAGGCTTGATCTGTCCATCACATATAAGATGATTGTCACCAGCACGTGCTCTTGAAGGCTCTGTTTCTCTAAGCTGATTGCAACTGCCTCGCACATAGTCATCCAGGATGGTTTTCTCTCACTTCCATAATTTTCAAGTTTAAAATGGTACAGAAAATATACTTTTCAAAATGAGTTCTCAAGTATTCTCCCGGTGGGGATAGCCAAGAGGTCTTTTGTTTGTTTGTTTGCTGTTAAGGTACCAGCCTGAAATATTCTTCTAAGTCCATGCACAGATAGACCATAGTCAAGCTAGCTTAAACTAGAGAACACAAGGCAGTTAATCAATATAACTTCTACTGCACCATGGCTGCCCTCCTAGCCACCAATTATTGTTCTCCACGCTAAATTGCACATATAGAAACAGCATTGATTTGGCATTACACTGTTATTACAGGTGGAGCATCTTCAGTCAGAGAAAGGCACTGTGTGTCTAGGTAAGGACATGGGCCAACAAGAGCTCAGAGAGCAGAGGTAGGCCTTTGTGTCTGGTCGACTGGGGTGAAGTCCATTATACCATTGCTTTTCATATTAGATCTTTTTCTGCAAATATAAGAATACAGCACAGAGACATCCATTACCTGTTTCTGAAACATCATCAAAAGCCCCATGGGCAGGAGAGTATAATTCAATGTGCCAACATGACAAGTGTGAAGTATATCAAGTCAGGGAACACCATAAATTCTCTATTCAATTCTCAAAGAATATAATACGCACATGTCCATTCATCTTGCTTTTGCCTACTTCAACTATTTTCCAAGGAGGCATCTGATTGGCAGGTGAGGACTCTTGTGCTACACTCCTACTGGCAAGACTCATTAGCTTTGAGGCCGTCCTTAAAATCATTACATCCAAACACTCAGGGAAAATAGGTAGGCCCATGACTTGATGCTCTCGTTTGTCAAAACCTGGCACCAGTTAGAAATCACACAGGATAACAAGTCCAGAAGCATCTAGAACAAACAAGACTGATCCATCACTGAAGACAGGGCAAACACATACACCCATCCATCCTCATATCAACCATACCAGCCCTGAGAATGAGTATTGGTTCACATTCTCAATGCTGCAAAACAAAATCAGGTAGGCTTAAAAAAGTTCGATTATTGCTAAAACAGAAACCAAATCTAAGTCTGTTCGTTTGTTTGCTTTAGAGTTTCAAAAACAACAAAAAAATGCAGGAGATAACCTTGATATTAGGTTACAAAAATATTCGTATATTTGCATAGAAAGAAAAAAAGTAAGGTGGTAGGGATGTTAAAGAGAAGGGGCAGGCCAGCATAGCCAAGGCCAGAAAGATAAGCACCAAAAAGACTTGCCCTAAGCCTCTACAGTGGGCACAATTTGAACGAGAGCTAAAACTTTAAAATACACAGCAAGTACTGCATCTTGCTAAGTGTTTCCTATGTGTTACTTCAATTTCCACTGTCCACTACTCCACACAGGGAGGTAATCCTATAAATGGATGAGGAGACTAAGAATGGAAGGAACAAAAATCTTGATACATGCATATTTGGATTCAGGCAGTCTGTCCAGAATCCATGGTGTTAACACTCAGCGGTTCCCACATTTATTATCATATCAGAATTCTCTTAAGGAATGTTAAGATCACACTTCCTATCCCAGCCCCACGGTTCCCGATTCATTTAACAGGATAATCTGCCTCCCTATAAATTCTCATTTTCTCCAGATGCTGCAGTACATGGAGCTCTCACATCCTTTTGAAAGGTGACTATTTTGACTGGGAGGAAAACACATCAGCAAATGCACAGATTAACAAGGAATCAATTCTTGATAGTGAACGAGCACACTTAAGGATAAAAACCACATTGATGACTCCATCTATTTGAAAAATTAATTGTAGCTGAAACTTGGAAATATCAAAGTGAAAGTTGTGTACAGATGCTAGGATGAGTCTTTGGAAAGTTACAGAAAAGATAATATGAAGAACTTTTATAGGAGAGACAAGATAAAAGTTATGCCACAAACAGCAACTATTCAACATTCATTCTATATATGCTGAACTTAGAAGAGAAAAAATGAAACAATATTTTTGTACATGTGTGTGTATGAGTCTGAATTATGTTGTACGTGTGTGGTGTTATGCATTTATTAGGAGAATATACATATGTCTTAATTATGGTTTCTATGGCTGTGAAGAGAC
Source organism: Bramus lutescens (assembly GCA_001685075.1). Classification (NCBI taxonomy): domain Eukaryota; kingdom Metazoa; phylum Chordata; class Mammalia; order Rodentia; family Cricetidae; genus Bramus; species Bramus lutescens. Next base: position 139,139 of record LOEQ01005549.1, on the reverse strand, counting down.
ACCATGACCATGACAACTCTTATAAAAGAAAACATTTAATGGGGTTGCCTTAGAGCTTTAGAGATATAGTCCAATATCATCATAGAGGTGGCATGCAGGCAAACATGGTGCTGGAGAAGGAGCTGAGAGTTTGACATCTTGATTTGGAGGCAGCAGAAGGAGTCTGTGTTTACACTAAGTGTAGCTTGAGCATAGGATACCTCAGAATCCACCTCCACAGTGACACTCTTCCTACAAAAAGACCATACCTACTCCAACAAAGCCACATGTCCTAATAGTACGATGAGCTTATGAGGTGCAATTGCATTCAAACGACTATAACATATATGTGCATGTGTGTACTGGTTGGAGGTAAATATCAGTTGTCTTTACCCTGTCTCTACCTTTAGATTTTCTAAACCAAATATCTCATTTATTCTGAGGCTTATCAATTGGGTTAGACTGACTAGTCAATGAGCCTCAAGGATCTGCCTAACTGCATCCCCTTTCTTCCATAATTCTGTGGCTATAGGACTGTATCACTATATTTGTGATCTGAACTAAGTCCTTATGCTTGCTTGGTGTGAACTTTACCAACTGAGCCATCTCCTCAGTATCAAAATAATATTTTGGTGCATCTATGGCTGTAATGCCTCATATTGCATCAATGTCCAAGCCTACTAAAGAAACTAAACAAAGCAAACAAACTAACAAAATAAAATAAAAATCCCAGCATCATATAGCAATGAAGTAATTCAGATAACATTTTTTTTTTTTAAATCCAGGTCCAGGTTTGAGAAACTCGTTTAGGCTTGGGAGGAAAACAGAACCCATTGTCTTTAGAATGACTGACAGCAGTCAATTGAAATACTCCAAATAACCTCACATTTCTGCCACCAGCCTATAGCCTAATATATGCCACTGTGCAGAGGGCTGTACTATCAGATTGTAGCCTTGTAGCCTAGTGTATATATATATATATATTCTATATATGAAGATGACTGTTAGTACATGAGTGTAATGGAGACAATAAAAATACAGCTAAAGCAAGCACCTGGAACAAACAGGGGAAAGTATTCCTGATAAGATCAGGGACGGTCTTGTTTGTCTCGCTAAGTATGTGATCTTGAAAAACAATGGGAAATCAGTGAAGAATCTGTGACAAGGAATGGGAATAAAGTTATGGTTTAAACAAAGAGAAAGTCAGCATTTTACAGTATATTTCCCTGTGTGCATATTGTGTGCATATATAAGACATTCCTGAAACATCAGCCTAGACCATGTGATAACAACAAAGATATAAAATTACAAGACCCTAAACTGAAGTCATAAAGGAAGGGGTTAGGAGCGCTGACAAGAAAGGCAAATGCTGTCTCAGCCTTCCTGGTGGCCGAAGAACGGGGAGTGACCAAAGACTGATGTCAAGTCTCTTAGTCTCAGTATCTTGCCAGAAACGGTGGTCAAAGCCCCAAGTGGGTTCAATAACCTCATCAGGCACATGTTTAGTCATTGGCCTGACTGCATTTAGCTACTGGAAAAGTCAGCTCAGCCCCTTTCCCGACATGTCATGCCACCTCGTGCATATTTCATATATGCCTTCAAGTCTTGATATGCCACTCCACGAAGATGTGGCACATCTGAGAACAAAAAGGAAAAGTTTCTCTCTCCAGAGATTTCACTGAAATGAGCACCCCTTATAAGATATGTTTTGTTTTTCAAATTCTAATATGGTTTCTGATTTACACTGCTATAATATGTTATTTTGTATATAGAAGCTGTCTGGTATCCCATTTCTTGAAAAAAGTAACCTCTGCAAAGACCTAGTATCCCTGATTGAAGGTGCCTCAAAGCAGTGCACAGTTGATATTTTACACTATTGCCATTTTAGGCAGGATAACTCTGTGGTGGTGGGGAAGGTCTGTCATATATCCTATAAGTAATCTAGGAGCATCCCTGGTGTCCGTCCACTACACACCACCTGAAACCCCAATTAGTGTGACAAAAAATCTTCAAACATTGTAAATATCCCTTAGAGAAAAAAATCATTACTATTTGAGACTTCCTAGTGGGATTGGAGGCTATTTTAAAAGCTTGTGTTAATGAAGATATCTTCGTTAAATAGTCTTTCTATTGGAGAAAGCATAGTCTGTCTCAATGTGGTGTTCTCCATTGAGGAAAGTTGGGGAAGAATTAGAAAGATCACTAAACACCAAATTTTCCATCAGAATTTCCTCTCATGGGGTGTCCCTGCATATGGAGAAAGTGGAGAGCCATAGAAGCTTAAACAGGACCCCAAAGTCTTCTGTGATTTTCCACACAATCAGATAACAGACAGCCTTCCTTGAATGCAGGACAGACAGCAAAGCCACTCTCTAGTACGAATTTCAACATCTAACTCACAGGCAGTCAAAGGGAGTGAAATCAGTGTAGGAGAGAGCTAGGCTCCCCACCACTAATGTCCTTGATCTGTTAGGAAAGATCAAAGCCTCAGATCTTTATTGCAAAAGGATGTGTTTCTTACTTTGCACTGACCATCCGGCTTGAGCTCGGCCTTGGGAGATAAGTCACTGAGAAGAAATGATGAGCCACCAGAGTGAACCCTGTAGCCTTGTGTTTTAGATTCATCATTCAACAGGAAACTATTAAATGTAAACTTAACCTGACAAGCCATTTGGACTTAGGTGCCAAGAAGTTACATCTGCTAACCAGGTTCCTGCCTTCCTTAAGTAGAAGCTTTGCACCAGCTTTTCTCTTTCCCAAGTCACAGGCTTCTCTCTGCTATCTCTTGCTTTACCATATATTTATGTTGAAAGAATACATTCTCAACAGCTTTTAGGCCCTTAAATTTGTTTCAAGAGTAGACCATGTCCAATCACTGTTACTTAATTAACACAATTGTGAAGACTTCAATCTAGCAACACAATAGCTTTCCTGACCTTGCAGAAGGAGGCAGGACTTCATTATTGAGTATATTGTTTCCTATAAACATATAAAACCCCTACAATAACAATCCCATCAGCCTAAATGAAGTTATCTGAGAACAGAATTAAACTCTAAATGACCCTTTGCTCTACTCTGTAGTCCGCTATTAATAATTCCTAATCTAATCAGTGTGGATAAATGCACTAAGGCTGGCCATGCTAGGCACAGGGCCAGCCTGGCCAATTGCTGTTCATCTGATTCATTCCAGTCCAGAGCTTGTCTGGAGAAGATGCCTCCCTTGCTGAGAGGCCATTGCTTGATTTCCTCTTTTGTTATCTTTAACAGCAAAGTCATGTCCTTGTAACTGATAGACATGTTTCTTTGTAAATAACCCTGGAGTGACTGATAGAGCTTTTGCCAGACAAAGGCAGTGAATAGCAAGGCATTACTCATGCCAAGCAGAGAACACTGTGTCAAAGCTGACAAATTTATGGGCAATATGAGCTCACCTCTTGCACAAATATATACTTTCCTGGCAAATTCATCATATGCTTTAATGGCCACATACTGCATTTGTCAGCTGTCTGTCCCTGTGCCTTGTTGCCTATGGCTTTCTGTCAGGGATTGTTTGTTGAAATCATCTTACAGCTCCATTCTTTAGCAGTGAGACCCAAGAAAGATCAATGGCGATACCCACATTGATAATATTTTACATTCAACTATTTGAATGTTAAATCATTTTAACAGTGCTGGTGTGTGCATTGAGTAACCCACAGTATCTCAATTATTAGAAAGTAATGCCAACCTAAATCTTTGCTTTGTAGGTTTGGATTTTCCTTCTTTTCATTGTCCTTTAATCAAGTGTGCCATAGTACAGGTTTGATTTCCCATTTCAGTAGAAAGCCTATGCAAACAGGAGAGATGGTTACTTTGCAGTTCCATTCAGTGGGTTGTTACCTACAGACATGAAAGGAATAACAGCCCCATGGTCACTCTTGGGTAAGACTCTGGTTATTAGAGGAATGGTTTGTCTTTGGGGTCCTAGTACATATTCCTTTTTTGATATTAGTTGAGCACAAAGAGGTGTTTGTGAAAACTTTGGCAGTGTTTTTGTATATTCATTACACTTTGAAATGTTAGCAAATATCACCAAGATGACTCAGTAGGAGTCAGAAGCTTCACACCTGGGTGAGACCTCTAGGTTCCTCCAAGGAGTGAATTCACTTTCTAAAGTTGTTCTCTGACCTCCACATGTGCACCTCAGCATGTGTGCATCTGCGCTCACAAACACACATGCACAACAACAATAACAAAGATTTTTTAAAGTTGTTAAATACATTACATACACAATATAAATATTTAGGGTCAGAATTCAGATTTCTGCATTACAAGTCTATACTACCTATTAGCCCTTAGGTTTCTCTTTATAACTGTTGCATATGCTACAAGGACATTCTTTGAAACAAAAATTTAATGGATGTTCATTTCCAATCATTCCTACAAAATTTCAAAGAAAAACTTCAAGTTCTTGCATTTCTTTTCCTTTCCTTCTCGTAGGATGCTGGTGGCACAGACTCCAAGGACTCTGTGAGGAAACCAAAGAGGTTGGAACAGCAATCAAAAGAGACAGAGTGCTCCCTTGGCTTCTTAAATGACCTTTGGCATAAGTCACATTCTCATTCCAGGTCTATGGAAGCGTGCAGATAAATGGAGGCATGCAGACTGAAAGTTATTAGAAACACCTGGATGTGTGAGCTTTCCAGAAGCCCTCCATAGAGAGTCACCCTCTAGTCTTGGCCATAACTTTATTATATGATATCGTGGGCTGCAAGGAAGTGTGAGGGAGAGAATATTTGTTTTCAATCTCTGTGTTAGAGTTAGGTCAGGAGGCAGCATTTGAAAATGAGCATGGAATTGGCCAAACCACCATCCCATTGTGAGAAATTAAAGACAAACAGGAAAAACGAAATGAATACCTATAGAATAAGCAGAACATAATTATTTAAATCTGTGTTTTCAACTAAAGAGTTTTTTTACTCTACACCAATACCAAAGTTCCCATGACTTCAATGACCAGTTAAGTTTGAGAGCTTCTGGCTCAAAAATTCAAAGACTCTCATTATAAAAAAATAACAAAAGTATTAGAAATCACCAACTATTATGCATGCAGATGTGAAATTAGAAATTTAATTAAGCCTTAAACAAGACTCAAATCTGGAAAACCTGTGTGGTGTAGGTAAGTATTATGCCTTAATTTCAGAAAGGAGTTGAGAGATTCACTAGACAGAATGTGAACAGTTTCATTTTGAAAAATATGTTAATTAAATCCGGGATATAGTTCAATGGAAAGAGTGTTTGCTTCACATGCAGGAAGCCTTGAGTTCAATCCTCAGTATACTATAAACTAAGCCTGGAACCTAAGCCTGGAATCCAAACCCTTAAGAGGTAGATGCAGGGGGCTCAGAAGTTCAAGCTTAGCCTATGCTATATAATGAGCTCTGGGATAACCTGGACAACAGCAAGATCCTTAATAAAACAAATGAAGTGTGTTGATTAAGTAACACTCACTATGTTGATTAATTATCATAAAAGGTAGGTAATATTATCCCCATGACTAATAAAAAATTTTTTGGTATTGTTACCTGCATCCTAGACCTACCCACACCTTATGCTTTTCTGAAGCATAAAAGGACTGACCTTGCCTCAGAGGCTTGTTGCCTGGAGTGATAGAGATGACCTTGATTCAGTTCAATGTCTAGTGCAGAACTACATTATGAGGCCCACATAACATGTTTCTAGGGAAATCTTGGGTCTTCCTTTGGGTTATTTGACTCTTTAATAAAAAACAATAATTAAGAAAAAGCTTAGAAGAAAGCTCAAGGAATTTTATTAGAGATCAAAGATAAAACGCCTGACAGTCAAACTGTAAATAAATATTGTCAACTGCCTGGAATAGGGAGATTGGAGAGGGGAAAGAAAGCTAGCCATGCTACTTGTAAGCAGCTGCAATGGAGGATGGAGGTAGAACCAGAGGAAAATAGAGAAAAAAAAAGCCACAGTCCCAGATACAGCTTGCAAAGGCACTGGCCAACACCCAAAAGGAAGATAAAGAAAAGGAATGTGCCCATGACAGTCATGGCTTCAAATCAATGTTCACGATGTCTCTTTGAGGACATTCATTTACAAGCATTCATTCTTCATAGAAGGAATTAGCAGAAATTGAGTTCAAAAACATCAAGTGATAATTCAGTAACTCTTATTGTCTGAGGCTTGTAATCAACTACTATTCAGCCATCCAGGACTTGTAAAAGACGCACAAAAGGCTGCTCTCAGGGACTTCAGTTGTATATGATTAAAATAGTTAATTAGGAAGGCAATAAAACTTGATGAAAGCTAGGAGAAGCAGCAACTTCTCAGAAGACCTGTTTCCACCAGATACATGTTCATCTTCCTAAAAGGGTTTGTTCTTGGAGTGTGGTCAAAAAATCCATTCTCAAAATCCAGTTTAGATGTAGTGCTCAATAGTTGCTGCTCCAGAAACTATCCCAGGGAGATGAAATGCAGGTCATGTTGTCAGCATGGTCATGTCTGCCCCCTCTACACACACACACACACACACACACACACACACACACACAGCAATCACTGTCTTGCAGAGCAGTCCTTCAGTGTGCTGGGACAGACCCCTGATGGGACAATTCGATGAAGGGAAGGTTTGTGCCTTAGCTAGGGTTTTTATTGCTGTGAACAGACACCATGATCCTGGCGACTGTTATAAAGGAAACACTTAATTGGAGTGCTTTCCTTACAGTTTCAGAGGTTGCATCCATTATCACCATAACGGGGAGCATGGCATCATGCGGGCACACGTGGTGCTGGTTACATCTTGATCAGAAGGCAGCAGGAAGTCGACTGAGACTCTGGGCGGTATCCTGAGCATAGGAAATCTCAAAGCCCAACCCCACAGTGATTTATTTCCTCCAACAAGGCCATACCTCCTAATAGTATGAGATTATGAGGGCCAGTTATATTCAGACTACCACAGTCTGTTTTGGTTTATTGCTTTGGAGGAATTCAGTCCATCCTGGCTGGACAAGCATGGTGTGCACAGCAGCAGCAGGATGTAAGCACGTCTCCTCACCTTACAATACAGCATGGAAAAAGCGCAAGACCCACACCAAGGGGCAGTCTATAACCAAAGACCTGCCTCTGGAGACTTGTTTCCAACAGTCAGCTCCTACATCCTACAGGTTGCACAGCCTCTGTAAGGCTTGGCTTCCCTTGTTGGTGTGGCAGAATCGAGAATCACCTGGGAGAGGAGTTTCAGGAAATGCCCCTTGGGGGTTGCATTGGCTACACCAACTGATGTGGGAAGCCCCATTCAAACTGTAGGCTGGAGGAGGCAAGAAAAGTGATCTGAGCACTGGCTAGCTTTTGCATGGCCATTCCTTTCTCCGGAACACAATGTGAGTAGCTGTTTCATCTCTTGCTGCTGTGACTTCTTTGTCATGATGAAGTATAGACTGGAATTGTGTGTGTGTTAAACAGATTCTTTCTCCTTTAAGTTCCTTTATCACATCAGCCTAAGATCTCCTTCATTTCCTTAGGTTATTTTATTGCATCCTTAAAAAAAATAAAACCTGAGAAAGTTACCCACAAACTATAGAACAAGCATTGGAAATATTATCCACTGGGAGCTATTCCATAATCAAATTGTAACAACTTGCTTGTGAAACATTATTAAGAAAGTCAGATCTTGGCTGGGTGGTGGGTGGTGCACACCTTTAATCCCAGCACTCAGGAAGCAGAGGCAGGTGGATCTCTGTGAGTTCAAGGCCAGCCTGATCTACAAGAGTAAGTTCCAGGACAGGCTTCTAAGTTACAGAGAAAGCCTGTCTCAAAAAATCAAAAAAGTTATATCATCATATCTCTCCAACAAAAAAAAATGTCTTCACCCAGGCAGAACAGAAGACTCTTTCAATAAGAAGTGAAGTCTGTGAGAAAAATGATCAGGGTCAGGTGATCTGCTTTCAGTCTCTCACTTCTGGCACTGTTTAAACAAGAGATGCTGTTGTGTTCTCTTCTGTGGATCAGGGAACAAGCACTCCATAGATAATTGTTAATTGATTAGAATCAGATTGGTAGGAAGAGACCGACCTAAACTGAGTAGTTCAGGCTTACTAAATCTCCTGTGATTTCTGGGTCTCACTGATCTCCAGAACCTGCTGATGCTGTTGCTGCCAGATCTCCCTGTAGTAGGAGGTCACTTGCCTGTAGTAGGAGGCTGCTTGTTTGTTCACGACTGCCCAGACCATGAAATAATCACTCAGAAACTATATTATTTAAATCACTGCTTGGCAAAGCACTTAAGTGTATTGCTAGCTAGCTCTTATACCTTTGGTTGACCCATTTCTATTATTTTACATTTTACCATGAGGCTTGTGACCTACCGGTAAAGTTCCAACTAGCAGCTGACATCTTCTCCTCTGGCAGCTCCATGGCACCTCTCTAACTCCACCTTCTTTATCCCAGCATTCAGTTTAGTTTACCCCACCTAGCTCTGCTCTGCCCTGTTATAGGCCCAAAGAAATTTCTTTATTAATCAATGGTAATCACAGCATACAGAGGGGAATTCCACATCAGCTCCTCTTTTCTGTCTAAATGAAAAAGGAATGTTTTAATTTTTACGTAGTAAAATTACATATAATAAAATAGATATCAAGCAAGAGTTACAGTTACAACATTTATATTTACTTTACCTTTTATCATAACTAAGGAAAGCAATAATACTATCTATTCTTCAACTCCATCAAAGGCCCCAGAAGGATATAACATTACTTAAATTAACAGGAAGTACTTTGTAAGCAACTTCCAAAACTCTAGATTGATGGAGAAATTTCACTATCTGGAGAGTCACCCAAAGTACTTCTGTAATGTTGGGGGCACCCATCTTCAGTCTACTGGCCGATAGAATCCAGTAGACTTTTACAGGACATAAAATTTGAAGATCTGCTCTGCCTTGTAATGGCAAAGTCCATCAGTTTCTTTCTTCTGTGTCCTGCAGAATGTCTGGCAGACTCTTTCAAGAAGCAGGAACAATGAAGGAATGTCTCACCTTCTTTAGTTAACTTCAGCAGTCATTTTTCTGTGGGTCCTGCATGTCCAGTTTATACAGCATAACATCAAGCAGTCCAGTCAAGAGCAGTTTCTTGCCCAAATGGCTAACAAACTCCATGAGGAACCTCTTCAATGTCCATTATCCTTTTGAAGTAGATTGATGCTATAAGGAGCAGATGTGTCTCATTGTCATGAAAAGCCCTAAGTTTATAAAACATTTTAAATGCCATATTCTGTCATCATTGAAAGATTTGAAGAATATCTAACTAACCCTAATATATCTCTATATATCTAGAAAACCTAACTAACATGACTACAAGCTTGACTATTATAGATGACTATTAATCTGCATTTTAAATTATACATTATATTCTTAAATGAGCTGCAAAACACAATACCTTAATCAAGAGTAGGAATATATAACAAAATTAACCTTAAATTTGTATCAACAAACCAAAATCCATACCAATGCAAATCTCTATAGCATATCCCCTTTAAATATAAACAAATATTTATAAATTTTGGGCACCAATCTGTACTAGGAGGTCACTTGTCTGTAGTAGGAGGCTACTTATTCATTCCCAGCTGCCCAAAACACCAAATAATCACTCAGAAACTATATTATTTAAATCACTCCTTGGTCAATCACTTAAGCATATTGCTAGCTAGCTCTTATACCTTTGGTTAACCCATTTCTACTATTTTATATTTTACCAACATTGCCAACTAAAATCCACATAAAACCTTAGAGGGCTTGGAAAGGAATTCTAGACACTAAAAATCAAAGTTTAGCCACATTTATTTTTCCAAATGGGCTTTGCTGGCTGGCAGTATGCTATGGCTCCTTTAAGAGAAGTTTTCCTGATTCAGCAGTAGAAAAAAAAAAGTCTTGTGGCTTTGAAATGCTGACTTTCTGGGCTGTGCTGCCAGCATGACCTCTGGCTTTTTTTTTTTTAGGAGGCCGAGCATTTAAATGGGGTTTGTAAGCAGTGTGTTATAAATTGCTTAATAGCTCCACCTAGACACACTGCATACTTGGAACTGGGGCAATGTGCATGGCTTGCAGAAGCAGTGAACTGACTTCCACCAAGTCAGACTGCGTGGAGCAAGCAGGAAGCACCATATATATATACCCTGGTAATGTCGCACCTTAAGGTTTTAAGAAGTGCTTAGCATTTTAAGAAGTGCTTCTGGACAGTAAAGAATTACAGATACACTATTAATAGGACAGATTCAGACATAAAAGACCTCTAAATGAGTCACAGTGTTGGATAAATGTATGTAGGCTTGAGATAGAGAGGAAAAAGAATATAGGGAAAGCTAAAATCTTTAAAGAGATAGTACAGACAGTCATAGATAATGGAGTAAAAATAATAAGCTACATAAAAATGAAATATACACAGAGAATCTGGATTATGTATATTACTGTGTGTGTTCTCTTTGAATTTTTGTTTTTTTACTGTGAAGGAGTATACAGAGAGACATTTCATTATGTGGGCTTCTATGCTAAACCAGAATCTATGTTCTAAAGGTATCATGACTTCCAAATTTGGGTCTAAGGACTTGTTGCTTTGGAAAAGAGGTTCTTCTTTTGTTATCGCAGAGGATGAGAACCTGTGGATTCATTCCAGGCTAATGTGGTTTGATGGACCAAAAGGTTGCTGTGAACACTCCCAAAAATTATTTTGCCCAATAAACAGCAGGAAGCAGTTTGGAGAAGAATTACACCCATATTTCCAAATATTGTCTGTATATGTTTGTTTACATTCAAAGAGGGATATGCTATAGAGATTTGCATTGGTATGAATCTTGTTTATTGACAGAAATTTAAGATATAAATTTTATATCATATATATTTCTGATCTTGATTAAGGTATTGTGCGGTCTGTCCAACTCATTTAAAATGTAATGTATAATTAAGAAATATAGGTAAATAGAGATTCATCTATAATAGCCAAACTTGTCGTCATGTTAGTTATATTTTCTAGATGTACAAAGATGTATTTCAGATGACTAGAAGATATATCTGCTCCTGGCAGCACCAGTTACTTCAACAAGAAGACTGGCATTGAAGAGGCTCCTGGTGGAGTTGGTTAGCCATTTGAACAAGAAACTGCTCTTGCCTGGACTGCTTGATGTACTGGAGTTGCAGGACCCACAGAGACATGACTGCTGAACTTGCCTAAAGGTGTGACAATCCTTCAGGGTTCCTGCTACATGAAAGAGTTTGCTAGACATTCTGCAGCACACAGAAGAAAGTGACTGACAAACTACCAATATAGGAAGAACTGTCTTTGAAATGTCCTGCTTTATAGAAAAGTCTGCTGGATACTATGGGCCTGTAGGCTGAAGATGGATGCTCCAACGGTACAGTAGAACTTTGGGTGACTGTCCAGATAGTGAGATGTCTCCATCAATTCTAGGGTTTTGAAAGTTGCTTACAATAAACTTATTGTTTACTTAGGTAATATTATATCCTTTGGAGTCTTTGATGGAAATGAAGAATTTATAGTTATAGTTATAGTTTTCCTTAGTTATGATGAAAGGTTAAGTAGATATAAATATTGTAACTGTAATTCTTGCTTGATACCTGTTTTGTTATATGT
>LOEQ01005549.1:101670-127406 GCA_001685075.1 Bramus lutescens | reverse complement strand
GATTTAATTAATACAGTTTCTGTGTGATTATTTCAGGGCTGAGCATCTGGGAACGAACAAGCAAGTTCCTCCTATAACCACAAGGCTTGTGGCCTACCAGCAAGTTTCCATCTGGCAGCTCCTGTCTTTCTCCTCTGATGGCTCCATGACATATCTCTATCTCCACCTTTGTTCACCCAGCTTTCAGTTTAGTTTTCCCTGCCTAGCTCTGTTCTGTCCTGCTATAGGCCCCAAACAGTTTCTTTATTAATCAATGATAATCATAGCATACAGAGGGAAATCCCACATCATCTCACTGATTTACAAAACCTGATTATATCTCTCTTTCCACGGGCTCTGGGTGAATAATGCAGCTTTGTTTATAAAAGGTGTCTGGAAGGACATTTTCATTTTGGCAAATATCTGAGATCCAAATGACATAAATCAGTACTTTCACCACATTCCATTTGGCTCTCTCTGGTGTCACTGACACCTTAGAAGCCCTGCTGAAGCCATCTGTCACCCTGCAGACACATAATCTGCTGACGAAGGTAAAACTTCAGAGTAAGCTTGAACGGCTTTCTTACCTGTGTAGACAATCATGGCCAATTTTTCTTCACAGATTCAAATTATTGGGATGGTTGTCTTTATAATTTATCTTGGAAAAGGAAATTTCTGAAATAATTTCACATCTATTCATGCTTCTTTCTTTCCAGAATGGCTTTTTATCATTTAAATATTAGCATATAGTAAAATAAAATTGTTATTATTAGTATTAGTATTTATTAGCATTAGTATTGCTTTTCCTTTCAATTCCAAGGGATTCTTTATATAATGCAGAGTAAGACATCAGAATAAACTCAGTTTTTTTTAACATGACTTGTTCTGTGAATCCATTGGTTGAGAAATTGATGCATCTTTCCTAAAAACGGCTGTTGAGTTTTGAGAAAGGCAAATTTTTCTCAAACTCTGTGGAATGACATTAATGACAAACAAAACCAGGTTGGAATAGCTTACAGTCCTGTCTTATTACCTTCCTTGTCTGAAGGTCCTGATTTTCAATGTTTTAATCTCTAGAATTTAAGGAAAAATTGTGGGGCATGAATATAGTGTATTCTCAGGTAACAAATGTGTATCTGACACCCTCTACTATATATAGAAAGACTAATACAATAATTCTGTGATAATTCTTACCTCAGGAATATGCAGTTCTTGTAAACACACACCTCATGTCATCCATCTCAAGTTATGAGGGTTGTTTTCTCATGGAAAACTGTGCTCTCTCTCTGTTAGACAGAAGCTATCAAAAGATAGAAAGAAGGCTACCATTTACTAAGCAAACTATAGTCCATCATGTTATAGTCTGCGTATTATCAACAAACTCCTGAGGTATTTACAGATGAATAACACATGGGAGGTTTGTGTTATTTGCTCATACAGTTATAAACATATACACCCATTTTGTGATATTTTCCTTGCCCTCAATTTGTACTTGTTATGTTGCTAAGCAACATAGACCTGTAAAATAGTAGTGATCAAGAGATTCGTATGGAGCTATGTTCCTACCCATCCTGTAGACATGCTGAGTGCTTCTAGGACTCCACTTACTCACACCATCAGGTAGATCTGCTCCCTCCTATTCCACAAACCTGTCATGATGATCTTCTGAGATTTCCTTTCCACATGCCACCAGCTAGGGCCACTCCTTGCTTTACCATAGGCATGCCTGACTCCTCTGGGACTTTATTTTCTTCCTTGTATTGTCAGACAGGTTCCACTGTTCCTTAACCTGTAGCTTCCCTTCCCTCTGGGACCTCCCAAACACATCAGGTAGGCTCCAATATTTTTCATAATATAGGCCGTTCTTCTCATCTATTACCTTGCTTTTCTGAGATAATGTGCTGGCATATCTCTGCCTCATCTCATAGGTCTGCCATATTCTTCGGTATTTCACCTCCAAATACTGACAGACTACCATGTCTTCTCTTCAATCATCCCACCCATGTCATAGACTAGGCCTGTTCCTCCTTCTCACTGTGTATGGAACCAGCTCCTTTGGGGCCTCACTTTCCAGTGCTTCCAGGTAGGGACTGGCCATACCAAATCCATAGGCCTCATTACTTCTGCACACCCAGTTTTTCAAAAGAGCTCCAATTCACAACTTCCAGTTGATCAGAATTTATGCAAAGTGGAACACTGAGGCTTAGAGAGTCACGGCAGAAGGCTAGAGGGAAGGACCAGTAAGAGTATGCTGAACCTTAATAATATGTCTGTTCACACAGACAGTAGTGAATCTCAAGTAGAGATGGATCCTGCAGCTCTTCTTACAGAATATTAATCCTCTTACAATTGAATCCTTTCTTAAACATTATGCACATCTACACTGAAATAAGAAAAATAATTTATTCAAAGAGAAATATGCAACTAGCACACTACTTCTGTTGCAAAAGTCCCAACTCAGAAACAAAAAATAACAAGAAAAAATCAAGACACATGCCATTTTTTTTCTCAGATTGTGTATACCATAGTTATGAACCCCAGTTGAATGACCTGGAAGAACTCCCAGAAAAAGAGTTCAAAAGTATGATTATACTATGTTCAATCAATTCAAACAGGATATGAATATATTCCAAGAGAACAAAAACAAAAAGATTAATGAAATGTGGAAGTCAATCCAAGATATGAAAACAGAATTCATTAATGAAATAGAACTGCTGAAGGGAAGACAAACAGAAAAGATGCTGGAAATAAAAATTTCAACAAGTCAAATACAAATTTCTGTGGAGAATCTCAGCAACAGAAAGGATCATGTGGGAAACAGAATATCAGTGCTGGAAGACAGTGTGGAGAAAGCCAGTGTGGACAAATCAGCAAGGAGAGGGACTGGGATAAAGACATGGAGTCAGAATGGCAGCCANGCCACAAGCCAGGACACACAAGGCCTTGTCAATTAAGGCAGAGAATGGAATACTCACTCTGGAAGGAGAAGTCATCATAATCAAACTCATATTTGTAGAAACTTGACCCACTTACAATTGGGTAGAATTGTCTGTGTTAGGGTAAATAAAAGAACAGAGAGCAGTGATGGTTAATGTACTGCTTCCTGGAATATAATGGGCATTTGGAAAAAGGTAGCCTTGGGGGCTTACTTGTATCTCAAAACCCTTCTACTCTGATTCTCTGTTTGTCTAGATTCTGATTCTTCAAACCTCATTTAGGATGCAGCCTCATTCTCTTGTAACTCCTTTGCTAGATGGGGACCAACAGAAGAATGGACGCACGCACACACACACACACACACACACACACACACGATTCTATGTAAGTCCCTGTTTCCTCAGGAACCCTGTCCAGGCATGGAATAGCACACCAAACAGCTTAAAATATAAAATCAAATGTTGTCATTTTATTTTTAAAATACTCCTGTGTGTATATTCTTCATTCTACCACACTGTTATGCCATCCTCTCTTCTTTGATTTTATAGCTCTTTGGTTCTAGATCTCCTGTTGATGTTGGATGACCATACAAATGTTTTCAATGATTTTTTTCTATAAAAACAATTTAGTGATCCTATTATGTTGGAACCTTTTGAATCTTGACTTTGGGTGTAACTGTTCACAGTCAAAATACATCAAGCTGTTTTCAAAAAAGGATCAAAATATTTTCCTAACTAGGACATTTGGATGTTCCTGTTGTTTTTCATTTTACCCTAGCCTCACATTGGAAAACCAAAATGTTGTTGTTTTTTGTTTTGTTTTTTTNGCCACAAGCCAGGACACACAAGGCCTTGTCAATTAAGGCAGAGAATGGAATACTCACTCTGGAAGGAGAAGTCATCATAATCAAACTCATATTTGTAGAAACTTGACCCACTTACAATTGGGTAGAATTGTCTGTGTTAGGGTAAATAAAAGAACAGAGAGCAGTGATGGTTAATGTACTGCTTCCTGGAATATAATGGGCATTTGGAAAAAGGTAGCCTTGGGGGCTTACTTGTATCTCAAAACCCTTCTACTCTGATTCTCTGTTTGTCTAGATTCTGATTCTTCAAACCTCATTTAGGATGCAGCCTCATTCTCTTGTAACTCCTTTGCTAGATGGGGACCAACAGAAGAATGGACGCACGCACACACACACACACACACACACACACACACGATTCTATGTAAGTCCCTGTTTCCTCAGGAACCCTGTCCAGGCATGGAATAGCACACCAAACAGCTTAAAATATAAAATCAAATGTTGTCATTTTATTTTTAAAATACTCCTGTGTGTATATTCTTCATTCTACCACACTGTTATGCCATCCTCTCTTCTTTGATTTTATAGCTCTTTGGTTCTAGATCTCCTGTTGATGTTGGATGACCATACAAATGTTTTCAATGATTTTTTTCTATAAAAACAATTTAGTGATCCTATTATGTTGGAACCTTTTGAATCTTGACTTTGGGTGTAACTGTTCACAGTCAAAATACATCAAGCTGTTTTCAAAAAAGGATCAAAATATTTTCCTAACTAGGACATTTGGATGTTCCTGTTGTTTTTCATTTTACCCTAGCCTCACATTGGAAAACCAAAATGTTGTTGTTTTTTGTTTTGTTTTTTTTTTGTTGTTGTTTTTCTCTTTTTTCTCTTCACTCTTTTGGGGTGCCCACCATCCAGCTCCCAAATAAATCACACACAGAGAGGTTTATTATTATTTATAAATGCCCAGTCTTAACTTGGCTTGTTTATAGTCAGCTTTTCTTAAATTGTCTCTTCTACCTTTTTTGCCTCTGGGTTTTTTTTTCCTTTTCTTACTTGTAATCAATTATTCTTACTCTCTGACTGGCTGTGTTGCTGGGTGGCTGGCCCCTTCTTTTCTCACTCCTTCATCCTTGCCCTCTCCTCCCAGATTTCTCCTTCTATTTACTCTCTCTGCCTGCCAGGTCCGCCTATCCTTGCTCCTGCCTTGCTATTGGCCGTTCAGTTCTTTATTAGACCATCATATGATTTAGATAGGCAAAGTAACACAGCTTCACAGAGTTAAACAAATCCAACATAAAAGAATGCAACACATCTTTGCATCATTAAAACAAGTGTTCCACAGAATAAGCAAATATAACACATGTTAAAATAATATTCTACAGCATGCTTCCATATTCTTCTGATAGAATGGGAATTTTGAAGGTAGGGGTAGGTACCAGCAGGGATTCGAGAAGCTGATTCGGTGTTTACTTCATTCATTGAGAACAGAAAAGTAATTTGCATCTGAATGAACAACATTCCAACATTTTAGCTAATATAAACTCTCAGTTTCTGGATCGTTTTAGCTGGGGAAGCAAACACTCGCAAGCACATCAAAGTCAGAGCAGTTGCGTCTCTTCTGCTGCTCCATTCACCTTTGGTGAATTTATGAGGGCTAGTTACTATAAGTTCAATTCTCCTGAAAACTCCATGGAAACTAATTTCTTTCTTTCTTCAACTTTTTGCACACAGTTTGGATTATCACATATGAGAAAGATCCAGACGGTGTTCAAGAATGCACATTTCAGTAGATATGAACGCAGAAGAAGAATTTGTTTCTAAGTCCCATAGTAATGAGCAAAGACATATTGACTTAAAAGTTACCTTTCCTGTCAGATTTTATTTGCAGTGTCATAATTTTCTAAAACATTGTGTTTTCTAGAACATGTCTTCTGAATGCATAACAGTTAATATGAGAGGATTTGCACATAATTATTGCCCAAATCCTTTAGTTTATGAAATTAGCTGCTGAAAACACTGACCTTCTAAATTTATAAGGTGGGCTTTTATTTGGTAGATTTAATTATTGAAACCCAGTTGGATCCATTACCAAAAATGTCTCGAGATGGTCTGGGGTTGAATGCTTTCATAGACAGACATGGGAAAGGCCTGATCTCCCCAGATGGCAATCTGTTATCATGGGATGTACTCCTTAGGACTCTACTCTCTACTAATCCCTCACTGGATTTAGTACCATTGCCAATATTTTTATTCAACTCCTTTTAGGAAGTTGAAAACACAACATTCCAGAAATGCAATAAAATGTATACAATATGATACTTGATTAAAAGATTTAAACCATTGTCAGTTCCAAAGTGAGGACACTTGATTTCCATTATGAAGCATATGCTCTAGATATGAGCTGCAATTAAAAGTATGAAGAACTGCCAGGGAATTACTCTAAAATCATAGATGTCAATAGCTCCCTATCTGTTTTGTTCTCCTATCCACCTTATGCACTGATTTGAAATCTACTTGGAGTACTCTGAATTATGTAGGGTACAGCCAAAAATCTATTAATTTAGCTGTGATTTGAGGAAGAGCAGGGTTGGATTAAATGGACAAGGATAGAATATTGTGGCCTGTACTGGACTGGGTGTTCTCTAGACAACCCCACCCCCAGTGTGTGAGGCTGTGTGTGGGTGTGTGGGTGTCTTTATGACTGTCTCTTCTGTCTCTGTTTCTTTAAGATGACCACGAATTCACTGCGCATCCCTCACCAACCTCGCCATTTCCGGGATAGTTCTCATTCACTCCTTTACTTGCTTTTCCTTTGCTTCCTTATATTTTGGCCTGTGTTTGGATCATGCAGTATGTTTCTTTTCTGTGTTTACAAAGGTACTTGTCTTTCTGTGAGGAGTTGTTATTCATCCAGTTTCTAAAAGTGTGTAAGAATGTGAGACTATGTCCTATATTGTATTATATCCCCAACAATACGAAAATACTTCCACGACTTTTCCAGAGAATGTACCCAACAATCTAAGTAAACCCTGTCTACAGAGATGCTGAGTGATGCCTATTAAGCCAAGTGCACAGCTATAAATCCTTAATCTGTATAGACTCAGAGGCAAACACGAGAAAATGTTGTGCAATTCACCCACCTACACCTAATACCGTTCTAGGATCAAGCATCTTGTAAGAAAACAATCTTTGATTTTCAGATGAAGTTTGGCAATCACATATTTTTATATATTTAAAAAAGATTTAAATGTCTTGTATATCACAATAAAGTTTCTCACAAACAGTAGCTTTATGAATTAAAACTAAATAGGATAATTATAAATGAACCAGAAACATATGGTTGCAACTTTTCTCTAAATACAAAGGAGCCTAATAGAGAGAAGGGCTGTAATAAGCATGAAGTCAATTTTTCAAAGGCCTAGGCAATGGCTTAAAACACTTTTCCCAAACTTTCAGCTTTAATCAAATGTGTTTCTTAGATTCATTATCTGAATCTACAAATATCTAAGAGATCAATGTAAAATGAAAATTTTAACAAATTTCAACCAGAAGTAGTTTACAAACACAATCTAATTATAACATTCAGTAAGGGTACCATATAAATGGGAATTCACTCAGGAAAACCCAAAGCTGGATACCTAATTTTCCAGTAATTCTTAATAAAAAGAGAGTACTTGAGATTGAATGATAGTTTAACAAACCATTTGTTGCTCACGAATTTCCCATTAATTAAACCCTGATGGCTTTACAATGTAGAAGAGGAAAAATGTGCATTTAAAACCTCTTCCATTCCCAGCAAAAAGAGAAGAGAGTTCAGAATGTCGCCAAGGTGCACCCAGGCCCCAGATGGTATTCCCCAACTGGACAGTGATCACAGGAGGTGAGGTCTAAGAGTCACAGTGACTTGTTCATTCTGGAGTTGTGTATCATGTAACTTGGGTAACACTGGTGTACCGATAGGGAAAAGAGCTTCACTAATCCCCACATCAGACAGAGGTCTAATCTCCAAAATATACAAAGAACTCAGGAAATTAATTATTAAAAGAACAAATAATCCAATAAAATGTGGGGTACAGACTTTAACAAAGAACTCTCAACAGATGAATCTAAAATGGCTGAAAGACACTTAAGGAAATGCTTGACATCCTTAACCATTAGAAAAACGCAAATCAAAACCACTCTGAGATTCCATCTTAGACCTGTAAGAATGGCCACAATCAAAAACACCGAAAACATCTTATGCTGGAGAAAATGTAAAAGGGAACACTCATCCATTGCTGGTGGGAGTGAAAACTGGTGTAGTCACTTTGGATATCACTATGGTGATTTCTCAGAAAATTAGGAAACATCTTACTTCAAGACCCAGCAATGCCACTTTTGGGTATTATATCCAAAGGATGCTCAATCGTGCCACAAGGACATGTGCTCACCTATGTTCATAGCAGCATTGTTTGTCATAACCAGAATGTGGAAACAACCTAAATGCCCCTCTGCCAAAGAATGGATAAGGAAAATGTGGCATATTTACACGATGGAGTACTACACAGTGGAAAAAATTGACATCTTGAAATTCGTGGGCAAATGATGAAACTAGAAACCATCATATTAAGAGAGGTAACCCAGACCCAAAAAGACAAATATAATATGTACTGACTCATAAGTAACTTTTAGACATAAAGCAAAGAAAAACAGCCTACAGTTTACATCCCAGAGAACCTAGACAACAAAGGGAACCATAAGAGAGATATACATGGATCTAATCTACACGGGAAGTAGAAAAAGACAAGATCTCCTGAGTAAATTGGGAACCTGGGGCTCATGGGAGTGCTGCAGGAATTCCTACCTTTAAGTTACCCACCCACTTGGGTGTGGTTTCTTATATTGTTTATGCCCATGTAAAGCACGTGTCCAGCTGCGGGATTCGGTTGCTGTTCCCTGTTCCAGCAGAGGATTGTGATCTGTGAGTCTACCTCTAAATAAATAATCTTTTATTATACTCAATTCTGAGCTAGTGGGGGATTTCTTTTTAGCGTCCTTCTTCATGGGAGAGGGTAGAAAAAGAGGGGAGAGAACAGGAGGGAAGTGGAGAAAAATATATATCTCAATAAAAGCAATTTTAAAGAAACAAAAGAAAAGTCAATTACTAGTATTTTAAACAATTAAATTTTGAGTGATTCGATATTCAACAATAATCATAACACCCACTGCCTAGTATAATAATTACACAATATGATTGGAATGCAGCATGCATCATCATACTATGTAATTCTCATATGGAAACTATTAATAGGATAATGTTTTATATTTATTGAGCACCATATTCCAGGTAATATGTAATCTGCTTTACCTATGTATTTCTGTTACTTTCACATTTCTTTCTTTGATGATTTATCCACTGTCTCATTGAGTAGACAGAAAACATCAAATGATAGGAAGATGCCTGTCTTCACTGTGGAGCCCCACTCACCTGACCTAACATCTGACATGCAAATGGACCTGTGAGGAGATGATGTCATTTATTGTGGCATCTGGTTCTTTACCAAGATTTTATCACATGGACTTTCCCAACTCGACCCCCTGAAAAAACTTACAACAAAAACGAGAGCTACAGATTGAGAGGGCTCGGTGTGACAACTCAAGAGAACACCGTGGAATTTACTGAAGTCCTAAGAAATCAAATGGCAAAGCTGTGTCTTCAGGCAGGCGCTATCAATGTATGATCCCAGCCATCAGATAACTGCTAGGAGTGACCCAAGACAGTAGTGTCTGCTCAAAGACATCGCCACCAACCATGGTGATACAGATATCTTGGCAGAGTATTTGTGTTTGTGATACTGTACAGGGCACACGTGGGTTGTAAGGCAGGTGGGTGACAGGAGAGAGATAGAAGAGTGGCCAGCACTGCCGAAGGCCCTCAGGTCATCGATGAATGAGGAGCCTATTTACTAAGGCTAAAGCTACTATGAGAGTTAACTTTTTTGTACAATGCAAAGTGAATAAGTCAGAGATGAACAAAATAACAGATGAAGCTGACCCTTCAAAGGGTGGGTAACTGTACTGGGCAATATTGTGTATCAAATTGACACAATCTAGAGTCATCAGAGGAAGGAGTCTCAGCTGAGGAAGTGTCTGCTTGAGATCCAGCTCTAAGGCATTTTCTCATTTAGTGATCAATGGGGAAGGGGCCAGCTCATGGTGAGCAGTACTATCCCTGAGCTTGTGGTCATAGATTCTATTAGGTAAGCTGAGCAATCCATAGAAGCAAGTCAGTAAGCAGCCTCCTTCTATGGCTTCTGCATCAGCTCCTGCCTCTGGAATCCTGCCCTGTCTGAGTTCTTGTCCTGATTTCCTTTAGTGATGAACAGCAATGCTGAAGTGTGAGCTAAACAAATCCTTTCATCCCCAGCTTGCTTTTTGGTCATGATGCGTTATCACAGCAATAGAAACCCCACAACAGTAACCATCTGCACTGACAGTGTTTAGGCTACATTGGGAGGCCTAGAAGAACAGAGGAAGGGGAGCCCAGGGGCTGTTGTCAGTGTGCAGTGCATGCTGTTTTGAAGCCCTACCCCTCTGTTGCCAAATTCACTAAGTGATATGTATGGTCAAGGATCTTGTGGATGCAGGTGTAATATACCAGGAGTGTTGAGACCAGTGATCTGCAGGGATTGCATCCACAGAAGGTTAACAGCTGAATGCCAGCTTCTCTGAATGTTTTATCAAAAGAAGCTGTCAGATGCCAACACTGATAGGGAACAAAGCAAAACATACAGAAAGAAAGAAACATCACAGGCAGTCCTTTAAATAGGACAGTTCCCTAACTGCTCACAAAGGGCCAAGCTATGCCAGAGGACCACAGAGATGAGTGAATATTGGAGGCATGTTTCTCTGGTGACTTCTAGGTAAAGGTTCCAACTGATACTAAAGCGAGGCTGTGTGTACAATAAATTTCAATTTCCATTATTCTGATAAACCCTCATTGCACAGGGGGTGGATCAAAAATACCTGGTTTACATTTGCTCTTTGTTTAATTAGGACAAGGCTTTGTGATTGACAGCTGATGAGTTTTCTCACGTCTGATGGGTGAACCCCTGCAAGTGGAATGATGTCTCCGCTGTCTGCTAGCTGCTGTCCAAGGTGATGGGAATGCCAGAGCGCTGACTGATGTTAGTTTTCAAGTGGAAGCTGTCAAGAAGAATTAAGGCTTTGAGAGAGTGGGAGTGCATGTGTAGCTCTTCTTTCTCCATGTAATGCCAAGGAATTGTGGGAAGTGTCTCTAGTTTCGGCCTGCAGTCATACTACAACTTGAGGCTGTCACTCTCATTGAGGTTGAAAATATACATCTTAATAAACTGCAGTATTTCCCCGTCTTTGACGATGTGTGTTGGCATGATGAAAAGGGTTTCACGGTGAGACGTGAATGGTTGGGCTTTATTTATTTTTAATCACAGACTTCTTTTGCGTAAAACAAGTTCGGGCAGTAAACGGGAAGGAAGAATTAAGTTTCATCCATGCGGTGTTCTCATAGGAGTCTCTTTTTTAAAGAGGCGCCCACCCAAATTAGGCTTATCCAAATGAAAGGATTAAGTGTTAATTATGTCCTGAGTAACAACGATGATAAATGCTTTCTTCACCTCTCAGAGGAGGAGTTCACTCTCATCATATGCTTGGTGGTGACTGACATCTTGGTATCTTTCTTGGGGTGGATAAGATAAAGAGAACACCGGGTCCAGCCTGGTTTCTGCTATTTGCTAGCTCTAATAATCTATGTAAATGCCTCTCAGTCACAACTAAGGTACAAACTTCCTCAAAGTGAAAGCAATAAGTTTTCTGTTTTTCTCACCACTCTATAACTAGGCAGAAAAGGACACCCTAAAAGAGTGTGCTATGAACCTAAGGAAGTTGAGGCATTCAACAACTGAAATCCACAGTTACAGTTTAGGGCCTGGGGAGATGATTCAGGGGCCACGTGAGCATGACTACCTGAGACTGAATCTCTGGAACTCATATATACAAAACTGGGGCCAGGCAGTGGTGGCACATGCCTTTAATCCCAGCACTCGGGAGGCAGAGGTAGGTGGATCTCTGTGAGTTCAAGGCCAGCCTGGTCTACAGAGCTAGTTCAAAGACAGGTTCCAAAGCTACCAAGAAACCTTGTCTTGAAAAACCACACACACACACACACACACAACACACACACACACAAAAAAGTACTTGGTGAGGTAGCATGTGTCTCTAACCTCAGTACTTCTAAAGCAAGACGGAAGGAGGTAGAGACTGCTGAAGCTAATATGGTATATACAACAGACAACAACAAAGGAAGGGTCTCAACAATGTGGAAGGTGAGGTCCAAGGGCTCATGTTGTCCTCTGAATCCCCACTGTCACATTTATGCCCCCCACACAAGAATTTGCACATACACACAAATACTCCAACGAGGTACATTGTGAATATTATATCACCTTATGTTTTATAGAGAGTTTCAAGACTCTGTCTAGAGCCTTAGAACACTGAAGTTCATCTAGACTAGCAAAATTTGATCAAAGGATAATACAAAAGTAGCAACAATAATAAAAATTAAAGCTGCTGTTCTCATTTACTTGTTTGTTCATTATTTTGGCAGTAATAGGGGCAAATCTCAGGGCCTGGTCCACTCTGGGCAAGCCCTGTATGAGCACAGAGCTACACCCCAGCTCTGTTGTTCTGATGAGGGCAATAAGTTGTTGCTTTTTAAATAAATGATTTCAAGTAACTGCCTGGTAGCCTTTTTCATTGTTCAGCTGAATTTTGAGGCATCATTAAACTTAACAGCCAACGTCTTTATCAAGGAAAATAATCAGCAAGTATATTAATTAGTTCATTGCTTACTCTTTTACTGCAGATCTAATGATTTGTTGACTTTAAGTTAGATGCCTGTCTTCATTAAAGCCATTAATACTCTAGGTGAATTTGTTTGAAATTCCATATGTATTTGGGGATTACACACATTTTGCTTTTTATTGTGGGGCCCTTAGGCTATGAACATTTCCTTATTGCAAGCATCTACAATTACA
This sequence comes from Bramus lutescens, assembly GCA_001685075.1. Lineage (NCBI taxonomy): Eukaryota > Metazoa > Chordata > Mammalia > Rodentia > Cricetidae > Bramus > Bramus lutescens. Next base: position 114,626 of record LOEQ01005549.1, on the reverse strand, counting down.
AGCGAAGCATTTTAGGTGTATTAACAAATGCCTCCCTTACAACTGAAAATGGAAATGAAGCAGGGGCAGAAAGTATTAGGGGCAGAATCATCACCCACCGGAGTCCTCCACATAGTCACTTCTCCTTGTGCTTGGGAGAAGCAAATATCTTATGCATCTGGGTCTCAGAATAGCACAGCTGCTCTCAAAGGCACAGTTGCCACTGGCACTCGCGATTCAGTTTTCTTAATCCCAGAACATGAAGCATGCATCACTTTCAGGTCTGCCTTCCCAGCGAGTGCCGTTCCATCACCTCTATAACAGTAGCACAGAGGTTGAGTCTTGCTGCACCCCACCGAGTCTCCCTCTCAATGCTTTCTTTTGGGGTCTTACATATAGTGTGGCAGCAAAGTTGGTTTCTGTCTCTATGGGCCATTCAATGATAGGCACAGTACTATGGTCTGCAAAGCCACTGACCCTCCTTTGGACCCCTGATCCAATACCAGAACTCCATCATCTCTTTTCAAAGATGTATTACATGAAAGATTTGCTCAGATGTTATATGATGGGGGAGGGAAAGGGAGTAACAGGAGCTGGCAAGGAACAAGCGCACATTATGCAGGGCCAACCTCCTTTTACCCAGTTTGCGCTAATAACCCATGGTGACTTCACACCAGATACTTTCCAAGGGTGGAATTCTTCATGAATTCATATATCAGTTAGATTGATTTAGGAACTACTAGAGAAAAAAAGAAATTTGTGGACTCAATTTACATCTTAATTGTATTGCTGGCTGTAGTGCTTTGGATGGGAAATAACCCTCAGATGCTCTGATATTTGAATACTTGGTCCCTAGATGGTAGCATTGTTTGGGCAAGTTGAGGTGGCACAGACTTGCTGGGAGGAGTAGCTACTGGGAGCTGACTTTGAGATTAAAAGTCTTGTGCAACTTCCAGTTCACTCCCTCTGCTTTGTACTTGTGATAGAGATGTGACTTGCAGCCATACCTTCCCTCCATGATGTACTCAGACCTCTGGACTCATAAACCAAAATAAGTGCCTTCTTCAATAAGCTGCTTTAATCATTGTATTTATCACAGCAATGGAAAGCTTGCTTATATGCTAGCCCTGCTTAGGTCAAAGAACCAGTTTGGGTATGAAACTGCAGGTCCAAGAAGCTCTATAGATAAGAAACAGGTAGAATATCTAATGGCTAGCAGGGCCTGAAGTCAACAGAGTTGAGTCTCCCAGTCACACTGTCCCCTCCCAATGTGTGCGATCTCAATTTTTTTGTTACAAATTTAATATCAGGAAGATAGAACAAGTACACACATGTAGTAATACTGCTCAATGTGTTGCATTTAGCACAGTCCTCTATAACAAAGTGCTATAGAAGCAGTGGTCAATATAATTTAATTTTCCACCTTTCTGGAGGCTAGAAGTTCAAGCTCAAAGGGTTGGCATGAACAGGTTCATGTGAGGGATCCAACGAGGATGTGGCCTATGAGTTTCTCATCATAATCCCACACAGTACAGAAGGGTCAAAGGGGTGTCTGGGATTTCGTTTTACATGGGCATTAGTCTTACTCATGGGAATTCTCTTCTCACAACCTGAATATCACCAGAGAACTCCATCTTCTCTTACAATAACTTCAGGGGTAGGGGTTTAACATGCAAACTCTAAGATGGACATCAATGTTTGAACATAATAGCTAGTAGCAGTCTGATCGTACTTTGTCCCTCTATCCTAATTGCCACAATTATTCTTCAGTCTGCCACACAGCATTCCTAGGATGGCTTTCCTGTTTAGAATCTTTTCCCTTTCCAGTAATTTTTACATATTTTTTCATGTTTAAAACAGATTTAATATTTACATACTCTGAGTTCTCTAATCCACACTAATCCGTCTCATCTGCTCTCCATGGTGAACAGAGTTTTGTGAATGAGGATAGATTTGAATCTATTTCCATTCTTCTACATGTTGACATCCAGTTCTGCCAACACCATTTGTTGAAGATGCTTTCTTTCTTCCACTGTATAATTATAGCTTCTCTGTCAAAAATCAGGTGTTCATGGGTGTGTGTGGATTAATGTAAGGGTCTTTGATTTGATTTGATTGGTCCATCTGCTTGTTTTTATGTCAGTACGAAACTGTTTTCATTACTGTAGCTCTATGATAGGGCTTGATGTCAGAGATGGTGATGCCTCTAGAAGTTTCTTTATTGAACAGGATTGTCTTGGATTTCCTGGGATTTTTGTTCTTCCATATGAAGTTGAGTATGGTTCTTCCAAGGTCTGTAAAGAATTTGTGTGTGTGTGTGTGTGTGTGTGTGTGTGTGTGTTGGAATTTTGATGAGGATTGCATTGAATCTGTAGAATGCTTTTGGTAGGATTGCTGTTATTATTATTTTGATCCCACCTATCCAGAAGCATGGGAGATATTTCCATTTTCTGATATCTTATTCAATTTCTTTCTTCAAAAACTTAAAGTTCTTGTTATACAGGTCTTTTACTTCTTTGGTTAGTGTTACCTTTTGGTATGTTACATTATTTGTGACTATGGTAGACGGTGATGTTTCTGTGACTTCTTTCTCAGCTCCTTTATCATTTGTATATAGGAGGGCTACTGATGTTTACATCATCTGAAAATAGTGGAAGTTTGACTTCTTCCTTTCCAATTTGAATTCCTTTTACCTCTTTTTGTTGTCTTATTGCTCTAGCCAGTACTTCAAGTACTCTGTTGAATAGATATGGAGAGAGGGGACAGCCTTTTCTTGTTCTTGATTTTAGAGAAATTACTTTGAGCTTCTCTCCATTTAATTTGATGTTGGCTGTCAGCTTGCTGTATATTGCTTTCATTATGTTTAGATAGATTCTTTGTATCCCTGATCTCTCCGAGACCTTTATCATGAAGGGTGTTGGATTTTGCTGAGTGCTTTTTAAGCATCTAATGAGATGATCACATTTTTTTTCTTTCAGTGTATTTATATGGTGAATTACATTGACATCAGTTAGTTTTCTCATTTCTCTCTTAAGTTTCTGTCTGACAGACCTGTCCAGTGGTGAGCGTAGTGTGCTGAAGTCTCTTTCTATTAGTGTGTGCGGTTTGATATGTGATTTAAGTTTTAGTAATGTTTCTTTTTTTACATATGTGGTTGCTCTTGTATTTGAGCCATAGATTCTAACTCAATTGACAGGATTGAGACTTCATCTTGATGGAATTTTCCTAAAATAAATATGAAGTATCCTTATCCATTTCTTTTGATTGATTTTAGTTTGAAGTCTATTTTGTTAGATATTAGGATAATTATATCAACTTGCTTCTTAGGTCCATTTGATTAGAAAGTTTTTCCCAGCTCTTTACTTTGAGGTAATTTAATGTCTGTCTTTGAGGTTGAGGTGTGTTTCTTGCATGCAGCAGAAGGATGGATTCTGTTTTTATATCCATTTTGTTAGCCTGTGTCTTTTTATAGGTGAATTGAGTCCATTGATATTAAGAGATATTAATGACCAGTGATTGCTAATTCCTATTATTTTTAGGTAGTAGTGTTTGTGTGTTTCCTTTCTTTGGGGTTTGCTGATGTGAGATTATCTGTTGCTTGTGTTTTTGTGGGTGCAGTTAACTTCTTTAGGTCAGAGTTTTCCTTCTAGTATGTTCTGTAAGGCTGGGTTTGTGAATAGGTGTTGTTTAAATCTGGTTCTGTCATGGAATATCTTGTTTCCTATGCTTATGGTAATTGAAAGCTTTACTAGGTATAGTAGTCTGGGCTTGTATCTGTGGTCTCTTAGTGTTTGCAGCACATCTGTCCAGGACCTTGTTTCAGGGTTTCCATTGAGAAGTCAGGTGTAATTCTGGTAGGTCTGTCTTTATATGCTACTTGACCTTTTTTCTTTGCATCTCTTATTATTCTTTATTTTTTCTGTATGCTTCATGTTTTGATTATCATACGGTATATTTTCACAATGGAATATTCCTTATACATGAAAAAGGGAAATAATGAAATTAGAAAGTAATGGATCAAACTGAAAAAAAATTATACAGAGTGAGTTAATCCAGTCTCAGAAAGAGAAATATGGTATGTGTTCACTTACGTGGGATATTAGCTGTTAAGTCATAGAACTAGAGAGGTTAAGTACAGAATAATGAGCTGGGAGGGGCAGATACACCTCATTAGAAAATGAAAATAAAATAGATAGTTATGGATAGGTGGGAGGTAATAAAATGGAAGGATCCATCAGAAAGGAGAAAGGAAAAGGAGGACTAGGAAGGGAATATGGGCAGAGACATCTATAAGTAAGGGCCATTTGAGGAACAGAATGAAAACCTTCTACAGTAGAAGCTTCCAAAAACATACATATTTAATGGAGATTGAAATGAAATAACCAAATAATAAAGGTACAGAGCTCCAACTAGACATCTCTTATCACTGAATGAAGCTCCATAGTCTGGGATTTTATGACACCTAATTGAGTTTTAGGTCAAAGCAAATCCCATGGGAATCCCCAAACAATCCAAGCGTTTCCCAAGAGTTTCGGTTGCTCTCCAGAAACTGACTGCAAGACTCTGATTCTGAAGACAACACCTACACAATTCAATGAATATGGAGAAGTCAAACTGGTGCCTAAATAGCGATTTCACACCTATGTTCTAGTTTCTTTTGATTAGGAAGGTACTCTGAAGGCTACTAAAAGTAAAATGTAAACACCAACTTAGCCAAAAATCCTTTGATCTGCAGTGCTGTCCTACCTGCAAGATGTGCTAGGGCCATAGCAGAACAAAGCTGGTGAGAGTAACCAACCAATAGCTGACTTGACTTCAAGCCCAGTCCATGAGATGGAACCCACACCCAACACTGCTTGGGCGCCTAAGAAACGAAGACTAGATAGCAGAAGGACGTGGAGTAAAGCAAAATCCTACTGCTCTACAAACAGAAATAAACAGACAAAAAAAAAGTAGCAATAAAATGACTCCTAATGACATTCTGCTATACCCACAGATCAGAGCCTTTCTCAGTCACCATCACAGAAATTTCCTCCTGCCGCATACGAAAACAAGTAAAAAGACCAACAGCCCGAAATGATTCTGAGAGTAAGGGACCTTGGAACATCCAGCCCTAAAAGAATGTCCTCTTCAAATGCCTCTCCCCAGGGATCAGGGAAGCTGTGTAAGAGGAGATAGAAAGAGTATAAGAGCCAGAGCCAACAGAAGACATCATGAAAACAAGGCCTTCTGACTCAGCATGATCAAAGCTCCTAGGAACTCACAGAGACTGAGGCAGCATTCACAGGGCCTGCACAGGTCAACACCAGGTCCTTTCTTTATATATTATGGCTTCTAGTTCATTGTTTTTATGCGATCCCTGAGTGTATGAATGAGTAAGTCTCTGTTTCTTATGTCTCCTCTTGGAATCTTTTCCTTCTGTTTGTATGTTTGGTCCAATCCCAATGTGTTAGGTTTTGTTTTATCTTATCTTATTTTATTTTATTATTATCACTTAGAAGTCTGTTTGTTTTCTAATGAGAGACAGAAAGGAAGTGGATCTGGATAGGAAGGGAGGGGAGGAGGAATGGGAGAAGAAGAGGGAGAGAAAACCATAATCAAGATATATAATGTGAGAAGCAAAAAAATTTATTTTTAATGAGAGAAAAACTAAAAAGAAACAAGGACTGAATTAGTGATTGCCAAGGCTTTGGATAATGGAAAGGAAGAGACGGGTGTGGTTATAACAGAGCAGTCCAAGAATTTTTGTGTTGGTGGAACTGTTTGTTCAGTATCTAGTCTGTGGTGGGACATCCTCAAACCTAGTATAGAATTAAACACAACCATCCAAATACACAAGTGTACAAGGAAAACTTGGGAAACCTTACCAAATATGTGGACTGCAGTGATGTCTGTTTTTTTCGTTATAATACTGTATGATTGTTTAACATTGCCATTGGTAAACCAAAGGGTCAAAAAGCACATCACTGTATTGTTTCTTATAACTCCAAGTGAATCAGTAATTATTTCAATAAAATTTCTACATAAAGTAGAAATGCAAATCATCATGCCAATTGCCAGGGTAGAGTATAAAGTTGGTAATGAAATTTTGACAGGTTTCAAAAGCTTTAGTTCTATCAATATTTTTATTATGCTGAACTATTTTGCCCCATTTTACAAGCCAAAGGTTTGTAAGTATAAAGTAATGTAATGTGGTAAGGAAATTTTCAGTCAGCTATTCAAGTATTCAAAGAAGATGATGCCATCCCATCAACATGATGCTGATTAAGAGTTGAGAAGACTACACCCAGTCCTCTGACAGGGTTAGAGGATGGGTTGAATGAAGCAGTGTCTTGAAACATACTGAACATCTTAACTTGGGACTCAAAAGGCCCCTACTTCTCTCTGTGTGCACACATGCATATAGGTGCACATGTATGAACGTGCATCTAGAGCTAAGAGGTCCACATAAGGTGCCCTTCTCAACCACTTCATGTTGTTTTTTGATGCAGAGTCTCATTTACCAAACGTGGAGCTCATCTTTGGTAGAGTGGCTGAGCAAAGGGCCCCAAGGATCCTTCTATCTTTTCTTCCCCAGTAGTGGAATTAAATACACATGCAGCTATAACCAGCATTTCATGCTGGTCCTGGAGATTGGGTCCTTATGTTTGTGAGACAAACAACTGGACCACTTTTCAGTCCTAGCTTATATTCTTAAATAATTCTATGTCCAAGATGAATCTTGTGAAAAACAGATTCCTGGGTTCTCCCTTTATATTTACATAGAATCCTGGAATTTTCTCATCTAATAAGAAAATAAGAAAACCAGCAGATTCTAACCTACTAGAATCATATATCAGAGTGAACTCATGAGTTTTTTAATTAGTAAATTCTTTTGAGACACGCCGCTTTGTTCATTCCAGGACCTACTTTTGTTCTGATGACAAAATGAGCTTTATAGAAAGCTGCTTCAAAATGTGGTACATTTAGCCAATGGAGTACTACGCAGCAGAAAAAAATAACGAAAGTTGCAGGCAAATGGATAGATCTAGAAAACATCATATTGAGTGAGGTAACCCAGACCCAGGAAGACAAATATATGTACTCACTCATAAGTGGTTTTTAGACATAAAGCAAAGAAAATTGGCCTACAATTCACAATCCCAGAGAACCTGGACAACAAAGAGGACCCTAAGAGAGACATACATGGATCTAATCTACATGCAAAGTAGAAAAAGACAAGATCCCCTGAGTAAATTGGGAGCATGGGAACAAGGGAAGAGGGTAGAATGGGAGAGGAGAGGAAGCAAGTGTATGGAGAAAAATATATAGCTCAATAAAATCAATAAAAAATTAAAAAATTGAAAGCTGTTTTGATACTTGAAGGTTTGGGTCAAGTTCCTTAATGATAAGGGGTAGAGAAAGAAGAGGGAACGGTGAAAGCATAAAGCCTCCAGCTCCTTGTCTCCAATCACAACGCATCAAAGACGATGCTGTACAAGGAGATCAAAGCCTTTATGGAGGAGAAGTTGAAAGCCTGTGCTGTTGCAATTCTGGGGCAGAGGTGCTTGGATATAAATGAGTCCTAACTGTGGGTTTGGGGGACCCTGCAATGTAGAAATGTAAACACAGATGTCGGTCCTTTCATCCTCACTGTGTAAACGTTCCAGCTGCCAGGGGATGGGAGAGAAACCCTTTAGAATTGCCTGCATTTTTGCCATATAGAGCATAAAAATTGGCTTCACGCTCGAATTTGCAGCAGCAACGTGAAGCACTGTTGACCAGAGGAGGGGCTGAATGGTGAAACCAGACATCACCTGGCTGCGTGGCTTTTCTTTCTAGGACGCATCCTCATCTTGCCATTTTCTAGTATGCGTGTCTGTCTTGGGAAAACATAGATGTGGTGGCGGCACCCTTTGGCCAAACCACCTCCCTCGCGGATGGAGCTCCTCCAAAGCATGCTTCCATCTGCTTGGAGGCTGTGCACACCAAGTGTTCACTGAGATTCATACTCCAGATCCAGCAAACATGGAAGACGCAAGCGCTTCTGAATTTTTTTGAAAGAAAACTAAATGGTTTCCAGTACAAGAGGATATGATTATTCCAGCCTATGAATGCTTGGAGGGCCAAAACTGACTTAGCCACTCCCAAACCACATCAGACCTTCTCTCACACCATAAATGCTTTTTTTCAGAAAAAGAAAAAGAAACCATGAAAGGAACTATTTCTGAAATGTAAATTAAATGTGCAAGAAAAATATAATGGGAAATATATTTCTAAACAAAACACTTTAGTCCATGGAGAAATGTGTCTTCAATTATAGCTCAAGCTAGCATGCCAACTTGTACATGCGAGTAATCCTGTTGTTTCTACAGAGCCTCAGTTCCAAATGACCCAAAGAGTAGTAACATAACAAAGGCAATTATTTTCCACTAGTGAAGAGATTTTCTCAGAATGCTATAGTAATCCAATATCTTACAGTAGTGCTTATGCTTGTTCTTTATTGACACCACACATCACCCCCAAATGACAAAGTGAATCACAAGCTAAGAAGCAGTTCTTAAGTGTGGACATAGTATACAGAAGTCACTGTGGCTCAGGGTATACTCTTTCTAACGAAATTTGTCACTTAGCAAATGGCCTACGCAGAGTATTGGAAGGCATTGTCATCATGAACTTTTCCTTCGGGTTTCTTATTAAGGATGGGTCAGCAAGCGTGGCTATGTTTTATAGAACAGCAGCCGAGCTCAGGAAAAGCACTTCATGCGCATTAGAAATTTACTCTAAATTTGCTTATATTACTGTTTTTTTTTGTAGTCAGAGTATGAACTAAAGTAGTGTCTGCTATATTGTAAATTGTCACCTGCTATTTAAGCTTGTTAGATGCACACTCTTGGAGTAAGGCAGGTCTTCTAACCCAAGCTGCAGTGTGTTCAAGTGTTCTCCAAAGCCTCTTGTCCGGGAATTGATGGTCTCTCCAACTCTGTGATAGGACAGAAAGAAAAAAATAAACCAGCCTAAGACTAAGATCCTATTGTGTCCTTAGAATAGCTATAAAGCAAACAGTTTCCAAAAGAGGTTACCATTTTCTATCCCCTGCTATAAACTTCCTGTAGTGGGTGCAGAGGCCAGAAGTCTAGCTGTGGAGAGTATTTCATGCTAACAGGTGAGTTCTACAAGGCTGTTCACAAATTCACTTGTTAGTTTTAAAGATCACAAAAAATCCATGTGTGTAGTCTCTTTCCATTTGTTTACACTCATTCCTTTGTATATGTTCGAGTGTGGGCATTCATACATATAGGCGCACATGGCCAAACAGCACAGGCGTGGTGGTTAGGGGACAAACTATAACGTCAGTTCTTAGATGCCTTCCTCCTTTGATTTGAGACAGGGTCCTTCATTGGCCTGGAACTTCATCGCTAGTATTCTGTGCTCTGCACGGCTCCAGGAATAAATCCAACTGGGGCAAAGAGGGCAAAAACCAAGAACAGACACTGGAAAAATAACAGATACACAGACACAGAAAAGCGAGGATTTGGACTCTCTGATGGGGAAGCCATGGCATTTTAGAAGTTCAACACGTTTATTATACACTGTTTATCTGTTTTATGTATATGCATGTTCTGTCAACTTTATGCCAGAAGAGGGCATTAATCCCACTATTAATGGTTCTGAATCATGTGGTGGCTGAGAATTGAATTCAGAACCTCTGGAAGAGCAGTCATATTAACCGCTTGTCCATCTCTCAAGCTCTTATTAGACACTGTTGAATGAGGACAAGGTGCAGGGATGTTGCATACATATGAACAAGGAGGTGAGGTTCTTGCACACAGATGAGTAAGGAGGCAAGGTTAGTTAATATTTGAAGGAGCCACTGGAGGGGTGCCATCATCAGGCCCTAAACTCACAGTTGGAAAAAGCAATGCTGGATGCTTTCTGTACACACTGTTATTCATACCAGAGGAAGGCTTTGCCATTGCCAGGGGAAAGGCTTTGCTACCCCTACTGGGGTCCCAGACATTGCTGTATTCATGTGCATAACACATTTTGCTGAGGACTTCACTTGTTCCCTATAACAGAGTATCTAAACAGGATCAATGTGTACAAGGGAAGGACTCTGAGACCCCATAAAACACCCAAGCCTGCGGCCGTTTAGTGAACCTTCAGCCTTAGGCTTCTCCCATCCTGAATGTATAAAGCTGTTACTTCCCTTTCTCCATGGCTCAGACTTCTGTCCTTCTTGGTTCCTCAATTATTTGTTTGTTTATCCACCACTGTTACAGAATTCATCCTCACGTGTTTATGTATCATCCAAATGATGTAAAATAACTGTTCACAGGATTGTGTATCATCCGCATGATGTGAAATACCTGTCCACGAGTTACCAACCGCTTGTCCCATACTTCCCCATCTATGCCAAGCTGCTGGTGCTGACCAGTGAGGGTGCCTAACCCTGAAGCTTCTGCCTCCACTTCTGTAGCTTCCCTAGCTCCTGGCTCTGACAGCAAAGCCATGACTCAGGTTCATGGTCCCAATCAAATGAACTCCAAATGTGAAAACCCACCACAGAAACAAAGAAAATCCAAGACATTTTGTCTGCTCTAAACCTGACTAAATTCCATAATAAAAGAGCCCAATAAGAACAATCTTGGAAAACTTCCAGACATAGAATTCAAAGTAAAGAATATAAGACTTGTGACATGGCTCGGAGTTTGTCACCACTTCCTGCTGTTGCAGAGTACCTGGGCTTGGTTCCCAGCACTCACGTGATCATTAATAGCTATCTGTAACTTTAGTTTCAGGGGATTCAGTGTGTTTCTTCTGACTTCAGCAGGCTTCTGTTAGAACATGAGCACATACACACACACAGACACACATGAGAATTATAAATATGTCCAAATAGCAAAGAATGAAATAAGGAAGTCAATATAAAATAAGAAAATGGAATTTAATAAAAAGATTGATTTCCTGAAGCAAAGCCAAACTGGGATAAGACTAGAAATTAAACCCTAAATAAGCCAGTTAAAAATCTCACCAGAAAGCCTCATGGACAGAATAGATTATGGAGGAAGCAGTATTGTGGTCAGAAGAAAAGGGAGAGGAATTGGTTCACTTAGTAGGCCAAGAGGAAATGCATAAAGTCCATGATCAGAACATGGAAGAATTCTGGAACACCATGAAAGGACCTAACCTTTGTGTTATGGACTCAAAAGGGGAAGGATGACATAGTGAAGGCAGAGAAAATATTTTCAATATTGGAGAAGAAATGTTTCTACATGTGGATAAAAAAATGCTCATCGGGGCACAAGAAGAATACGGAACTCCAGGAAAGAAACCTGACACAGCATATTAGAGTCAAAATATTAAAAGCACAGAATAATAAAAGGTCATTGAACTCTACAAGAGAGAGAGGTCAAGTCATTTATGAAGGCAAGCCCATTAGAATAACACCTGATCATTCAGAAACTCTTGAATGCTGAAGGGCCTGGAAAGGAGTATTGCAAAATTATGAAAGATCACAACTTTTGACCAAGACCATTATACCCCCCCAAAAAAAAACTATCTGTGAGATGTAAAAGAGAAATAAAGTAGATTGAAGAAGTTTAAGACTACCAAACCAGCTCTACACAGCATACTGGAAGGAACATTTCACTTTTAAGAAAAGCACAAACATAGTAAAAAGGTCACAAGGAATATATTAATGATTACAGCGTAATCAGTAAAAAGAGGTCAAATATAACAACACAGAATCAACAAATGAATGGGTGGTGGTAGTGCACATCTCTAATCCTAGCACTCAGGGAGGCTGAGGCAGGCAGATCTCTGTGAGTTTGAGGTCAGTCCGGTCTACAGAGTGCTATCCAGCACAGCCAGAGCCACGCAGAGAAACCCTGTCTCGAAAAACCAAAAGCCAACCAAACAAACAACAAAAATAAACAAATGACAGGAATTAAAACATTGTAAATAAGTTTGATTATTAATAAGATCTATTTCTCAAATAAAAAAAACCGACCAGCAGATTGGATCAGAAAAATAATTCATCTTTTAATGCTTCCAAGAAACACAGCTTGCTATTAATAATAGGAACTAACATAGGGTAAAAGAAAATAAAAGGTACTCCCAGAAAATAGAGTACAAAAAATAAAGCAGATTTAGCTATTTAAATATTTGACAAAAGGGACTTCAAACCAGTCAAAAACAATGAGGACGATTGCTTCATACTCCTCAACTAAACAATACGCCAGGAGTGTATTATAATTCTAAAACTATACTCACGTAACACTTCACATTTCATTAAAATATTTACTATGTGGCACAACAGATCAATCCCTCAAACAGTGCTAGTAAGTAACTTCAATACCCAATACTTATCAGTAGACAGGTCACCTGAACAAGAACTAAACTCAGAAACACTGGAGCCATGGATACCATAAGTCAAATAGACCTCGCAGAATCTAATCATATTCCACCCAAATACCAAAGTGACACAGTCTTCTTAGTACCCAAAACTGTCCAAACATTGAGACACAAAGCAAGCCTTAGGGAAAATAGGAAAATTAAAATAATTATATAAAATAATGGACTATAACAGAGGTCCCAGAAATAAATCAACACAGCTAAAAGCATATAATTTGGACAAGGGTGTTAAAAGCTTGCACTGAGAAAAGAATAGCATCTCAATTGATGGTGCTGGGAAAAATTTGGTTTTCCATGTTGACAAATGAAGGTAGATATGTATCTATCATCCTACACAAAAGTCAACTGAAAATGGAGCAAAACCTGTGATAAATAAACAAACCCTGTCCAGGTGATGGGGGTGCACACCTTTAACCTCAGCACTGGGGAAGCAATGGCAGGCAGATCTCTGAGTTTGAGAGTTTGAGTTACAGAGTGAGTTCCAGGACAACCAGCACTACACAGAGAACCCTGTTCCAAAAGAACAAAAAATAAAAAAAGGAAGGAAGGAAGGAAGGAAGGAAGGAAGGAAGGAAGGAAGG
>LOEQ01005549.1:81122-95288 GCA_001685075.1 Bramus lutescens | reverse complement strand
CACACACACACACACACACACACACACACACAAACACACACATCTACACAAACCTGAGGCTTGTATATGAGAGAAAATATGTCTGTCTTTCCGAGTCTGGCTTTGCTGTTCTTTGGTCAACACACATCATCTCACACTCCTGAGATGCACATGCACAAAGCAGGCTGAAATGATCTCAAAAGAATCTGATTTCTTCACTCTGCTTTGTAGTATTTCATCATTCTTATCTTTGCCATAGCTGTGTGCATATGCTGCAAAAACTCTACTTTCCACTACGAGCACCATCAGTGTCTTTATGGCACACTCACTCCCTTGCTGGTTGACAAAGAGTTAAACATTTGTGCACTTTTACATTCTTCTATTTCTCCCCAACTTTATTTTCTAGCGTAAATAAACCTGCATATAAATGAGTTGCAGATTAACACTGCAAATTGGATCATGTCTCCTTTTTTCTCTAAAGAACCCTCTCCAGTCATTACAAATTCTAACCTATTCCCTAACAACCACATCTCTGTCAGACAGTCAAGTAAGTATGACATGGTTTCTACAACCAAGTTGATCATGGCTAAATCAACATCACACAGGAACCAATTCTTCAACATAAACTACAAAATTGCAATCTATTGATAAATGTTAGCTGAACACTTATAAAATACTATGCAACAATAACATATGGCACTACTGTAATCAGTGATATTTACAAACCAATATTTGCCTTTAAAACCATTACTACAGTTTAAATATCAAAGTATGCATGCTTGAAAAGATGGATAAAAGTCAAAAATAAAACTGCACACAAAATATTGGTACATAGCAGATAATGTGGGGGAAGTGGGAGGAGAGACTGTGCTCAGAGAAAAAGGCATTAGAACTCAGGTTTTGAGGTCTAGGTAGAGTTTTCTAGTGGACAAGTTGTTACCTATTGTCAGATATAGATCCTATGACTTGGATCTAGGAAGCTAATTAAAAAAACTTTAAATGTGGGATTAGGAGCCACAGAGATCTGATCCTGGAAGATCAAAGATCAAGGTACCAGGAGATTCATTTTCTGGGAAGGGCCCAGAGGTTGTTCACAAATGTGTTTTCTTGCTGAGTTCTCACATTGCAGAAAGAGCAAACATAGTTTTGGGGGCATCCTTTACAAGAAACTAGAGCCACAGCTGAGTATTCTACCCCCTAGAGCCACTGTAAGTAGAGTTTATCTGTGTTCTAGCAGTTGCTCCCAAATAACCATTCAGAGACTTACTATTAATTATAAATGCTTGGTCAACAAGTCAGGGTTATTACTAGCTAATTCTTACATTTAAAAAATTAACACATGTTTCTTATCTACCATTTGCCACATGGTGGTACCTTCTTTCAACATGGCACATTCATTTTATGTCTCTCTGCATCTCTTGTGACTTCCCCCAAACTCTGCCCTTTTTCCCAGCATCCTCTGTGTCTGGGTGTTCTGCCTATACCTCCTACATAGCTACCGTCCAGTCAGTTCTGTTATTAAACCAATCAGAGGGTGCCTTGTCAAAGACACATCTTCACAGTGTGCAAAAATATTGCTTCATAATATTCCCCCTTTTTTCTAATTAAAAAAGAAGGTTTTAACTTTAGCATAGTAAAACTAACAAAAATAGTTAACAAGTAAGAATTGCAGTTATAACATCCAGTCTATTTATATTTGGCAAAATTAGAGAAAATACTTTATTACCTATCTTACCCTTGTGAGTCTAAATTTTTTGTCTAATTTTTTATCATAACTAAGGAAAACTATAAGTTTAGTTATTTAGTCTTTTAACTCCCTCAAAGATCTCAGAAGAGTGTGATGTTACCTGACAACAGGGACATCTGTCTGCCTGGATAATCACCCAAAGTTCTTCTGCAAGGTTGGAGCCTCTAACTTTGTCCCATATGCCTGGTATATCAGGTAGACATTTCTGAGAAGCAAGAAATTTTAAATGGCTGCCTACCTTATCTTGGCAAAGTTTGGCAATTGCTTTTTTGAATCCTTCTGGTCCAGTTTGGACAGTATACTGTCAGCAATAGAAGTAAGGGAAATTTCTTGCCCCAAACGACTAGCTTTTGCCATAAAGAAAGAAAACTCCATACAAAGGTTCTTGGATGCCCATCATCTTCTTTATAAGTAAATATCTGTTGTCAGGAGAAGACATGTCTCACTGTCATGAGAGGTTATTAACCATATTAAGTGCCATATTCTATTTATCTTTAAAGAATTTGAAGGCCATCTATCTAAGTATATCTATGTATGACCTTGAAAACATAATTAACGTAAGTATAAGTTGACTATTATGAATGACTTAGTTACCTTAATCTGTATTTCTTAATTATGTATTACATTTTAAAATGAGCTGCATAAGTACAATACCCCAAATAAGAGTAGAAACATGCATGCAGTATAACAAAATTAACTTTAAACCAAAATCCATATTAATGTAAAATATTCTGAGATTAATGGTTTTTTTGGATTAAAGTAAATTCAATAATCAAACCTTTCCCCTTTCATTCCTATATTATATCCCCCTTTCTCTTTTAGAATGAAATCTTTGAATTTAACTCTTTTGTTTAGCTTTTTTTTGCTATGACAAATAACAACTTGCAAATAACCTCTTTTAAATAATTCATGAGGCATTAAATTCATAAGCCATTAAATAACCAAAACCCATCCATATCCTATCTCTTGGGACGATGGGCATCATTCACTAGAATGCTGCTTATTGTCTGTGGGTACCTTTGGGGGAGCCTTGAGAAAATCAGGATAATTTTTAAGTAGTTTTTGAGGTTGGACAATATCAGTCAGCAGCCTTGAAGCTGTTTTGGATGCAGAATTCTGAGGAGACTATAATAGAGGAATTTTGAGATGTTGGATCATCTGTTGTCACTGGTATATGGTCTTCTTCTGAAATACATTAACTTTTAAAGGTATCATGCATTTTGTATTAATATAATTATAGTGTGTACATTTTATGCAAGTTAACCAAAGATTATTTTTCTATGTTTGCACGTTTAAAATAATCATTATGTGTTTTGTAGGCTTTTTTAGGGTTTATTTGTTTATATCTGTACTCAGGATTTTTAGGGGTATTTCCAGATCAAACCTGAGCTATATCAATCTGGAATAAATCCATACCTTCTCATTTCTTGTAGAAGTAATAAAAGTATAACTGCTCCTCCAAAGCAACACCACTTTTGACTTGCATTTTGAAGTCAAGATATTTTGAAATATATAGATTGGTTTAATATAGCAGTTTTCATAATCTAATATGTCTCAGCAGCAATCAAAAAACTCAAAGACAATACTAAAACATACAGGATCCAGACTCCCCATTTATTTTTCTTTATATTACTTTACTATTTCTTTAAAGACATTATTTTATTCTTAACTATTTTTATGATTATCTTTATAATTTCTCTTTACTTCCCCAAACCTATGTACACTACTAAACATACTGCTACTTATTTATATTTAGAAACTTTTGTTTTTAGTGTTGGGTTTTTTTTTGAGGGGGGATCTGGATATGTCTTTAGTGTATATCTCTAATATTTTCTGTATTCATGAGCAAAACTTAAACCCACCATCTGATTTAGCCCATGGCATTCTGGCAAGGCTCATGTTGGTGGCTCAAATCAGCAAGCAGCAACTGGGAGATGTGTCTCTGTACCACAGCCAGCATGAGAGACATGAGATTAGTAAGCTACATGTGGCTCCGTTTTTGTGTGTTTAGAACCCTTACAAGTTTTCTAAGGTCTTATGTTGATGTAGATATCCCATGTTGGGCACTATTTGTAAGCAGAGTTTCTCTGTATCCTAGAAGCTGCTCCCAAGTAACCATTCAAGAATTTATTATCAAGTATACATGCTTGGCTGATGGCTCATGCTTATTACTAACTAACTCTTACATTTTAAATTTACCCTTATTTCTTATATACCCTCTACCACGTGAATGTACCTTCTTTCAACATGGCCCTTCATCTTGCTTCCCTCTGCATCTCTCACAGCTCCCCAGACTTCACCCTTCTTCTTTACAAAGGCCTCTGTGTCTTGATATTCTACCTATACCTTCTACCCGGCTACCATTCAGTCAGTTCTTTTATTAAACCAATCTTAAGGCACCTTAGCAAAGACACGTCTTCACAGTGTATAAAAAGACTATTGCATAACAGACTGCAGATGAGTGCTCTGCCCTCTAGTGAAGTGGACAAGCACTCTACCCTCGAAGTGAAGCAGATGAGTACTCTACCCTTACCATTGAGTTGCTTCTCAAGAACCCATCTGATGACATAATCTTTTGGATTAGGGGTTTAATAGAGGAGTTGTAGGAGTATGGTCTTTTTGAAGGAAGTGTGTCATTGTGTGGGTGGCCTTAGAGGTGTCCTATGTTCAGGATACTCAGGATGTGCCCAGTGTCTCAGTCAACTTCCTATTGCCCGCAAGACATAGGACTCTCAGCTACCCCTCTAGCACCAGATCTACCTGCATACTGCCACGTTCCCCATCATTATAATAACAAACTGAACCTCTGAAATTGTACCTCAATTACATGTTTTCATTGAAAGGAGTTGCCATGGTCATGGAATCTTTTCACAGAAATAAAAACCCTAATTAAAACACAGATGGTTATGAGCCACTCAGTGTGATACTAGGAACTGAACTTGGGCCCTTTGCAAGGGCAACAAAGTGCTTTTATCTCCCAGGCCTGGAAGAAAACTTTTTATATATATCTTACTCCACTAGACTGCATTTCATCTGCATCAATCTGTAAGAATGATCTTCTAATTTCAACACACTGAACCAATACCAATTCTAATCGAAGTACCATGGTGACTTTTTTCTTCCATTGTACGAATAGATTAATAAATTTGTCCCTTTAGTAAAACATCAGCAAAGCTGTAAACTGGTGCTAATTGGGCACGACTGGAGTCTCAGAGAATGCTTCAGTTGGATAAGGTGCATGGAGGGGAAAGCACAGATAACCCAGCACTTCTTCCACAGATTTTCTTCCTGTTGTTATTGTCCCATTTCACTTTCCAAAGCTTAGCTAACGGACTGATGCGTACACATGTCTGGCTCCACCTTGGATTGGGAAATTAGTGTGCATATTTATAAGCACCATTAAGATGATGTTGATAATACATTTGTGTATTTATACTCACTAGAGCACACACACACACACACACACACACCTTGCTTGTCATGAAAGACTACCATTTTAACTCTTATGCTTGGGAAAATTGAAGGCGCTAAGCCAAGTATGTTCTTGGTTTCAACTAGTAGAGACTCGAGCTTAACAGGAGGTCTGGAAAGCAAATGCAGTGACCTTTAAAGGAATCAAGAAGAAGCTATTTCCAGAATATTACTAAATGCTACATTTTAAAGGTTCTAACCTTATTCGATATAACCGTATAATATCAGACAACCCTTGTGAGGGAAGGGGCTGCTTTCATCCCATAGCACGAGTCGCTTACAGAAGAGATGGGGAAAGTTATTACTTTCCAACTTGCAAACAGCAAAGTTCAGCAGAGCTCCTTTTGTGCCCCGCTGAATGAAATAGGGTTTAAAGATTGTTTGAAGAATGGGGAGCTTCTTAACCTAACAAAAATTATAAACCTTTCTGCAAATAACAACAGCTATATCATTGTGACAAGCATCTCATGTCCTTAGTATGTATTACTACACCTCTCATGGGACAAGCCAGCCTGTAAAACTGACCCTTGATGAGCTTGTGACAGTAATTCTATTCATTCTTCCATCAAATTAATAATAATAATTGATCTATAACATAGAAAATAAAAATAAAGTAAAGGTATATGGGAGATTTTTTTCATCAAAATGAGCCCTAAAACAATTTTTGAACCTCATAAGAAAGGATTTCCACTATGAAGATCTTTTGGGCTAATTTGAAAAGCAGCAACAACAACAAAAACAATGAGTCTGTAAAGGGATTGTTTTTAACATTTATAAAAGTTTCCAGGATTAGAGGGGGGGTAATATACTGACTTTAATACTGGGAATACTGTTTCTCAATATTATGCTCTACAAAACATTAACACTTGACCACACCTTTGTGGTGTTAATTATTCTCTGACATATTGTAGTTTACAGATTGAAAATAAAGATTTTTAGAAGGTCAATGTAGCGAATGCTTTTCTCACTCTGACTGCATAATCCATAGCCGTAGAAGGTGTAAGTTGCCGAGTGTAGGATATATAAGTCAGTCAAGCATAGGAAAGCATCAGGTGTGGCCCCTCATAGTCAGAATTATTTGTCGCTCACCTTTATGCAAACACAAAACAGCAGCAAATTATACTGACTATCTGCAAATCACAGTGTGCATAAGAGTGTATTATACTGAGTGCCAATAGACAACTAGACTTTTGTGGTGAGCTGAACGCTTTGATTGTCTTTAAAGTACGCTGGAAAATCCATTTTAACCTAGTTGAGATAAAATTGGTTTGGGGTATTAATTGGTTTTCCTCACCTAGAACTGAAAGGCGAAGTCCACAAGCGGAAAACCATTATGTGACACTTACAATACCCTGAGTTTTTCAGCTAGGCAGAATATTCTTAGGGCTCTACTGAGGTCAGAAAAACAATTGTGTAAAGGTTTTGAAACCTTTACTTATACACCAAAGCCCCAAGGCAAAGAAACTAAAACATACACTGAAAATAAACAAAGCTGGATGCGGAAGGAAATCTAGTAGTTAAAGGTGGCGTGCAAACCGAATCGAAAAGTGAGTTCAGTTTTTAAAACAAGGAGAGGAAAACCTAGGCAGAAGTAAAATGTCCAATTAAGAAGATGCTTAAAGCAAAAGATCTTCCCAATGGTTCCCTTGTGACTTGGGACACTGTGACTTCAGAAGGCCCTTGACTGTGTGACATGAAGCCTAAGCTTCGTTAGCAAGAACTATCTGCTAATAGATTGAACAGATGAAGGGGCAAGCTGTTCTTGATGATTGTCTCTAGCATGAAACAGAATATGTGTTGATTTTCAGTGTGAGCCAGCCTCACAGGGAGTCAAATGTCATGTTTTATAATGTTCCCGAGGTATATTTCCTACAGCCTGAGACATGAAAAGGTGGGCCTAGGAAAGCTTACAACAATGAAATCCCCATACTAACCCATCTGAAATTATCTGATACTTAGCCTTAACAACTCTTAGGACTTTCCACCCTTTGTTCTTCCACAGTAGTAGAGTAAACTTTCTGTCTAAGATAGCTTAATAATAACTCAACAAAAGGAATCAAATGAAATCATATTAAAGAAGATGCATAACAAGTGTCAAGATTCTTCTCATATTCTCTTTATTAGTATTCTCTTAGAGAAGCAGAACATACACACGTAAAAATGAATGTCGTATCTATATGTACATATAAATATATTGACTCTACTTATAATAGTAAGAACAGCAGAATCACACCTGAGAGCTGAGAACCCAGTAGGGACTCAGTCCTTGAGACTGGGTGCCTTCACTGTCCAAATAGTGCCATACTGGGTGTCTTTACTGGAGAAGAGTCTGTCGGTAGTTCAGGCCACAAGGCTGAGTGTTTGGGCAATCCCAGTCTAGCACCGGAAATCTGAAGGGTTACTGGAGAGCTACTGGTCTCTAGTCCATGATGGACACCTGGAAACACTGGTTCTGATATCAATGAAGGGATAACCAGCAGGGACAGGATAAATCAACTTAGTGGCAAGAGGGAACCCGAGCCAGCAAAGGGCAAGATGATCTTTCTGCTGCTATGCCCTTTGTACCTGGGCTGCTACCAGATGTGTAGCCCACAGCTGGGATAGATAGGTCTTCCCACATCAATCATACTCAACCAGATACTTCTTCGGGTAAGACTCCCTACCCAGGTGTTAACGGATGCTTGGCGAAGGAGACATTAACTCCATTGCTATACTGAAAAGGTACTTGGGCTCCTGTAAACAACCCCTTGCTGAGCTGCTGAGAGCAATCCTAATGTCATAGGATCACCAAAACTGAACGAATAAGTAATGAGATAGCAGGATGAGTTGAGGTAAGGAAAGGGAATGGGAGAGGGTACAACAGGGTAATGGAGAATAAATGTGATCAAAATGCATTATATACATATATGAAAATGTCACAATAAAACACGTCATGTATAATTAATATACAGTAATAGAATGTTTTTGAAGCTTACATTTTAGGATGACAGATCCTAATTTATATATTGATTACAATATTGAAACATCCCATTTGGCTACTTGAAATTGTAGGTGTGATCTTTGCTGATTTTCATTGTGCTCAGAAAGCACTCGTTGTAAGCATCTTCTTATCCAACAGCTGACAAACTTACATATTGAGTCTCCCATCCGGCCTGTTTCTGTGAACATCAGGAGGAAAATGGACACACTCAGGGTGCACAGCCAAGCCACAGTCCTGGTATTCACAATATGTTTCAGCACTGAATCCAGATCAGTAGATAGTCTGGTGGCTGCCACTGCTTCTCTGTGGACAAACAGCATGAAGATGGGCACTGAGGATTGGGCTTTTTTTTTTCTTAAATCATAAAGGCTATGCCCTTCTTTGCTGCAAGAAGAGTTACTGAGTTACTATAACTTCACTTCTGACCCCAGTATGCCAGCACCAGTGTAATCCATGGCACACACACACACACACACACATATACACACACACATGCACACACACACTGACACACACACTGACACACAAACACACACATACACACACATACATACGGCATTATCTAAATGAGGGAATTTCTAAGGTAGTGTGATTTTTCAGAAGCTAAGAAAATAAAAACTAAGTTGTAGGGTTATTATACCTATTTAAGGTAGAATTTGTCAAAAACTGATACAGAAAAATATATACAGAAAAATACTTCCATCTCTGGACAGGACAGCAAATTCCACTGTGCCCATAAATGTGATGCTCTGTTCCAACACATGCCATTCACTGTATGTGACATTTGAAAGGTGCTATCTGCTAGCTCTTATTTCCAAACAAACTATTATTAAGGATATTGCCTTAATTATACATACTTCTTGAAAGTAGAGTGATTTATAATATATAAATATTTAAACCTCATTATATGTAATAAAAAACTTATTTTGATGACTAACTAGGATAGCTGCATGAATTAAAAGAGTCAATATCTAACTTTGATAATAAATTTAATTAACTTTCTATTTAAAATGTTATTTGAGACCCATTAAAACATCATTTATCAGAAAATATTATAATGGTTTGTAGTATGATCTAATAAATCACTCTGTTAAATGTTGCACAGAATTGTTGATTTTGAGCATACAGAGACACTGCTGAAATCAATGACATCATATGGCAACTTCAAATATTCTACGAAAGCCTTGGTGGAAGGGACTGGGGAAGGGGGAAGGGGAGGGAGGAGGATAACATAAGGGAATGGGATGCTCAAGAAAAGGGAAGGGCAGTGAGGGAGAACAAGGAAAGAGATCTTGATTGAGGGAGCCATTAAAGGGCTAGTGAGAAACATGGCATTAGAGGAATCTAATCACATTCTCTTTGGAGGGATATTTTGCTCAGCCTAGATATAGAGGGGAAGGCCTTAGTCTTGCCTCAAAGTGAAGTGTCAGACCTTGTTGACTCCCCATGGGAAGCCCTACCCTTTCTGAGGAGTGGATGGGGGTTGGATGGAGGGAAGAGTGGAGTGGAAGGAGGGGAGGGAGTGGGAATGGGGATTATGCTATGTAAAATAAATAGAGATTGTATTTAAAATTCTTAAGAAAAAGAAGAGTCTTTTATCTAAAACCTCTGAGTAATTCCATTGACAGCCTTATCATATTAAGACAGAGCATTAAACTCGAATGGCGACACTTTCTTAGTTCTATGCTTAGGAAGCAGAGGCTGGAGGACCTTATTGGTGTTTGCATCTAAAAATTTTTTAAATTTTAAAAACACACATAATAATACTTACCCTGACCCCATAAGGAAAATGAAGACAGGTAGCTGGGAGAAAGGTAGGTGTCTAGCAAGGCACACACTCATGTACAGTTCTGAGTTTCTGATATTTCTTCCTGTGACAGAAAGTTATCATCAAAACCAACTGCCTGTACAACCAGCTGTTCACACCACATAATTCAAATTATTCTTTATCAAACTATGAATTCTGCATTTTCACTCCATCTTCCAAAACTTTTCAAGGTCGTGTACTTATCGCCCAATTAATGGCATCTGTCACCCTGCTATGACCACATAAGCTGTATCAAACCTGGTTTCTGAAATAGAACGAGTCATAAAGACTCAGGCAAATGCTCATGGGGAACACTTTGGTTGTCATTTATTTGTCTGCTTTCTTAATCTTTTGTTTTAAAATGTAAGGGGGAAGACAAGATTAATTAATCACATTAATCTGCTGTGATCCATTAATGTGAATCAAAGCAGAAGATCCTGGATTTCATCTGATCTTTAAAATAAAGATAAGTAGACTGTAAAAACGACCTTGAACAAACTTAGGTAATGGAGAGTAGAAGCTAATGCAACGGAGAAAAATACGACTAGATAGAAGAATCGGTCAGACACTGTGGCTCGGAAGAGACTGGGCACTGAAGATGAAGTGCCAGAATGCTGTAGAAAACCTCAAGGCATCAGGGGACTCATGAGGAAAGGACCCAGAACTCACCTGGCTACAGACTCTATACAGTTCTGTGATTCATTCACTAAATGTCTGCCAGGAAATCTGCTAGAATCTGTTCTGTGTCAGAATCATATTAGGCATCATTACACCGAAAATAAGATACCTAAATTTCCTACTTAGGTGGAGTTTACAAAGAGGAACATATTCCATCTACACATATAATGCCAGTTTCTGACAGTGCTAGGAAGAAAATGGCAATAGAGTGGGGAGCAAGAGTGGACTACACTTCCAATAGAATCGTTCAGTGAGGACTTTCTTATATTGTTGGTTATGAGCCTAGCCTTGAAGGACTGAGCCATCTCTCTAGCCCTAATGAGGACTTCCTAAGCCGGTGACATCTGAATGTAAATGATTTGAGGTAATGAGGTAAGCATACATGGGTAGAGAGAAGATTCTAGGCACAAAAGACAGTAGGTCAGGAACCCTGGGTTAGGGAAGAAGTTGATATGTTCAAGACACCAAAGGGGACAGCCTGGAGAGTTAGCTCAGTAGTTAAGAGTGCTTACTGATCTTGCAGAGGACCAGAGTTCAGTTCCCAGAAGCCACATCTGGTGGTTCCAGAAGCGCAGACATTTTCTTCTGGAATCCAGATGTACCTGCTTGCAAGTGCTTGCAAGCATGCACACACACACATACACATACACAAACAAATAAAATAGATCACAAAACAGGATGGTGGAGGTGCGTATTTGCATCTGCATTAACACGTTCTATCTATATATTCCCACAACACGGTTGTGTATGCCGCTAACACACAGTAAAGTTATTCAAAGAAGCAAAGAAGGCATAGTCTATAGAGGAATGAAGTGAAGAGGGCAGCCTTACCTGCAGGGTAGGCACAACACTCACTAGTCCCCAAATCCAGGGTTGTTGTGATACAGGGCTCGCCCCATGGATTAGGTGATGAAAATCCAGGGTTGTTGTGATACAGGGCTCGCCCCATGGAATAGGCAATGGTGGAAGGAAACTCCATTTTGTCACACTCTATGACTTACACAAATTCCTATGAATAGAGCAGCACATCTGTGCTATTTGTTAGGACAAAAAGTAGCTGTCTATTTTCTTCGAACAATCTTCTTTCATCTATTATTTTCCTTTGGAGGTTTCTTTTCTCATTTGAGATGTTGTATAAGGCACGCAGGTTAGAATGGTAAGAAGGGGATATATCTGCTTGTGTTAGGAAGGCTAATTGACAGAGGCCAGTTGTAAAGCATGGCGGTATATACGAATGGTTGAAGTGTAGACAAAGTACCTGTAATAATCAAACAAAAAAGATTCGCCTGTTTGCAAGAATCAATTGAAAAATGCTGTGTTTCACTCACACTCTCACCTTGAGCACATGTAATATTTGATGCTGCCAAGTTGGGTATCCTTGCTTGAAATGTAATACTGGATGTCGTGAGTACCAACAGTGAGAGCAGGCCTGTGTTTGCTTGGCATGGCACTTCAGGGCAGTGTCATTACCTATAAAGCTCAAGGTTAAGGACTGAAATAAGATTGCAAAAATAAATCAAAATTAAGGATATAGGAAGCAGTCTTATACAAACTCATTATTTGGTAAATTAGTTTCACAAAATAATCTTTAAAAGGAATTTGGATCAAAAACCCCTTCTTGGGCAGTCAATGATAGTCTTAGAAGATGTATCTTTGAATCATATTAATCAAACCAGCATGTGCCAGCAACAAAACAACATAGAGATTGGTGAATGAGGCTAAGGACACATATATAAATCAAGAAAACTACAGTCACCTGATTTCAACAAAGGTACAAAAAATTCTGTTTGATTAAAGGCAGCATCTTCAACAAATGGTGTGGTAGAAACTGGATCACTACATGTAGAAGTGAAACTTTTTTTTCATCCTGCACAAAACTCAATTCCAAAATGAATCAGTGAGTAGGTGGCGAAGATGCATATAAGCTGGCAGGATATTAAGAGGTTTAGCCGGGCAATGGTGATGGCACACGCCTTTAATCCCAGCAATTGAGAGGCAGGTGGATCTCTGTGAGTTCGAGGCCAGCCTGGCCTACAAGAGCTAGTTCCTGGACAGGCTCCAAAGCTACAGAGAAACTCTGTCTTGGAAAAAGAAAAGTTTAATAGTCAATGTATAAAAAGTTTACTTGCCCAAAATTTAAGGATTAATCATGGAAAACTTTTTAAAGACTGTTAGCATCCTGGGAAGCCATAATAAATTACTATGACCTGGGCAACTTAAAGCTGAACCAATATGTATTTATTTTCTTCCAAATCTGAAGAACACCAGATAGAGCTCTCATCATCTTCAGGGCTGTGAAAGATTCTGGAGTACAATTTAGCAAATGGAATAAGTAAATAAAAAGTGTCATGAAGTCACTCCTGCATGTTTTTTTTTGACAATTTCTTAGGCTCTTTTTTAAACACTAATTTCTTAACCAATGAGTTTGTAAGTCAAAGCATACTATTTTATGAGTTCATCCTCACTTGACTCTCTGACTTTGATGACTACTACCAAAGGAGCCCCTCGCCACTACACTGGGATACAGAGCATTGTTTTGATGATCAACAAAGCAGAACTCCGTGTTTCTTTAGTTGCAGATTTCCCTCTGTCCCTTTGTGTGGTAGTGGCGATTGGGAGAAGGCAACAATGAAAAGCCCACATCACTGCCCGAGGACTCCAAGAACGATGCTCTGAAATCCATTACCCAGTTTATGCCAAAGACACACCACTGAAGAAGCCCAGTTTCTGAACTAATGACTAACTGTAGTGGAATTTTTTTCTGCGAAACAGTCATAAATATCCACATAGACACACACACACACACACACACACAAATGTGATTATTATAATATTTTGGCCATAAAAATAAGTGTAATTGGAAAGTTTAATCAGGAAGTAATCCTAAGGCAACATGGATGAATTTTTCACTGGGATAATATAAAGTTATCAAAGATTTCACTTCTGGATAGGTTACGTTATAATAAACATTTATGATAAAAATTATGTTTATAAATATTCTGATATTTCAATATAAATTTTCAACTCAACTATGCAAAAATGTATGAATATATTCAAAATGATCTAAGGAGTGTTAGGAAGTAGCTCAGTGCTAAAGCCTTGTTTATATGGGATAAAACCCTAGGTTTGTTTCCCAGCACAAATAATTTAAGCATTCTCTATAGTGGCTATTTGCAAATATACAACTAATTTTGTCAATTTTAGTTATCTTATAGCATAGAATATTAGAGGCTATTCTGTTGCAATAGGAGTAGCAGGCCGCTTCCCACTGCCCGGCTAGCTTTACCCGAAATAATTACACAGAAACTGTATTCATTTACGCACTGCCTGGCCTATTAGTTCCAGTGTCTTATTGGCTAATTCTCACATCTTGATTAACCCATTTTTAATAATCTGTGTAGCACTATGAGGTGGTGGCTTACCGGGAAGTTTCTAACCTACATCCATCTCGGGCCGGAGCTTCAAAGCATCTGCCTGACTCTGCTTTCTTCCTCCCAGAATTCT
>LOEQ01005549.1:32507-44324 GCA_001685075.1 Bramus lutescens | reverse complement strand
ATTGGAGACTGTTTCCACCTACTTTAGCTCAGACACCGCGAATTCTCTAAGGAGAGGATGGAGGCGGCCGTGGAGAGAGCGACAGGGATATAGAAGAAAAGTGGAGAACCTTAGAAGTTTGTCAAACTTGAGGCAACAAAATAGAATTAGCTTAACGAATAAATCTTGTTAACTGAAATGCAACTAAAGATCCACTTGTCATCAGGGTTTCTCCATCTTTTAACAAATGGCAACGGGTTTTGGCCTCACAGGTTCCTTGCCAAGTAGAAGACCTCATTAAAGCTGTTGGAAAATAATAGAATTCTAATTAGCTTAATTATGATATGAAAAATTATCAAGTCAATTCACAAAAACAATATGCAATTAACTTTTTTTTCTTAAGTCAAACTATTTTCCAAAACAGGAAATGAAGGATAACACTCTTAATTTCATCATGAGGGCAAAAACCCTAGACACCCTGATGCAGTGGTGTAATGAGCATGTAATGAAACCAACAGCCACCACTCCCCAGCAACTCCCTTTGTGTATTGACTACACAGCCTTTTGGCTTCAAGTATGGAAATTGCATTAAACTGGAGGCTCCTTCAAATTTTCTCTTTCAAGTTCTAAGTCCTGTTTTCTATTTTCCTTTCTATCCTAGAAAAGAGGAAATACTGCATTCTCAAAAGACAATAGACATATGATGTCATTTCCACACGCTTGAGTTCTTATTCTGCTGCTGGGAGTATTACAAAGGGAGAATAATGTAATATTGGAATTAAGGAACATAAGCCAGGAAGCCTGAAATCTAAAAATTTGA
Organism: Bramus lutescens; assembly: GCA_001685075.1. Taxonomy (NCBI): domain Eukaryota; kingdom Metazoa; phylum Chordata; class Mammalia; order Rodentia; family Cricetidae; genus Bramus; species Bramus lutescens. The sequence goes on along the minus strand of LOEQ01005549.1, from coordinate 43,525 downwards.
AATCAAGCTACATAATCCATAACATAATGGTGAAATCTGAGAAGACAATATATCCAGTACTTAAGATATAGGAATGTGTTAAAAAAATATTTAAAAAACTTTCCCACTCCCTAAATATCTCCACAATAAAAATTAAACTCATATATGCCTGTTAGAATGGCCGACGTTAAAAATATTGATAATAGACAATGTTTGTAAGGAAATCCAGAAATCAGAATCTTTTTTCATTTTTAGGAAGAGTATAAATCGATACCATCACTTTAAAAAACTGTTTTGTTTCATCTGTTAAATAAATAGATATGCTCAAACTGAGTACACATGTCTATCAAAGGCATGTACCAGGATGTTTATAACAGCCTTATTCATAATAGCCTGAGATTGGACATAATGCAAAATCTATCGACAGTAAGACAAATTATGAAATCGTCACACTTCTTCTTAACCGAAAAGAATGCATGCGGTGCTTACTTATATTTTGTTCAAGAAGTAACAAAACTAATCTATAGGGACATAAGGTATCATCGCAGTAGGGGACAGCATTATCTAGGGTGGCCTGAAGGTTTCTCAGGAGATAGCGTTTGAGCTGAGGTCAGCTGATGGCAACCACATAAAACCTGGGAGAGAAGTTCTGTATGGAGAATGAAAGGCAACTGCCAAAGTCTAATCACACATGGTAGTAGATGAGAAAGACTTCTAGGGTGTGCTGACATTATATTGAAGCCAGGTGCTAGATGTGTTTGTGTGAGTGTGTGTGTGCTTACATATACATGCATATATATGCATATATGACATAATGATAAATATCTATGATAATACAACACGCCAAGTACTTTAGGTGAGGGAATGCTGTATAAACAATATATTTAAAAATCCCCCCAATATCTCGACAGTGAAAGCTGGACTCATGTATGCCTATCAGAATAGCTTCATTAAAGGAATTACAGTAGCAAGCATTTGTAAAGAGGAGAAGAAATCAGAACCTTTTTTGTTTTAAGAAGAAAATATATTTGTTCATGTAACTTAACATGCAAATTAATAGTTGTGTGCTTTATGCATCACCAAAATGAGTAAAAGCAAAGGCCACTATCCTTTCATATTCTGGGCCATGAGTGTGTACCTCAAATCTCATCTTTCGTTTCTGTTGCCACATTTCCTCTACAGACTCCACTTTAGCCTTGGAATCTTACTCTTGTAACACACTGAGCACATGGGGACCAACTGTCTCTTTCTGCATACAGAACTTCTGCCCCAGATTCCATGAAACCATTATAAATAGATCTGAGCACAAATGCTACCACCTGAGAGACATTCTGACCATCCTTTCTAAAAATCTTTGCCAATATCCTGACGATACCATCTCACTGTTGCCCTATTTGAAATTCTTCTCAATCATGAGCCTACCTTATCATGATCTAAATACCTTGATTGCTTATTTGTTGACTTTGGGTATCTACTAGAATGTATGCCCCTTGAAAGAGTGGACAAATGCTGCCCTAGGAGCTACTGTACCTCTAGTGCCTAGGGAAGACCATGGCATCTAGTAGACAGTCAATAGATATACAATGATTAAAACAGATAGGTTGTTTCTCCCCACAGTTAACAGAAGGGAACAGGGTTGTTAATCAAAACTAAGATTATATGAAAAATCCCTATGGAAAGCCACTACTTTGTAAGATAATTGAAAATATAATTAAAACCATAGACAGAGTTCAAACACTAATACCCTGCATGGGTAGAAAATGATTCCCCTAAAAGATATAAGTTATTAATGAAAATCTCTCAGAACCAGGCATGTTATACTTCCCTATGAGGTACTGGTCTGAGAGACCCGAAAAATCCCCTGAAAACAACATCACTATTGCCATTGCTGTTGGCATCAGAATCAGATGATAAAGTCTTATTCTAAAAACCAATGTCCTTTAGTTATAGGACATAGAGAAATAAAGTTGGCAGTTACCTACAACTTCCTCGCTGCTGACTAACTTTCATAGTGTTGGAAAGTGACATTCAGGCCTCTCTTCAGAGAGAAAAGATACCAATGGTATTCCTGAAGTCAACCCTACACAGCATGATACCAATGAGCCAGGCAAAATGTGCTCACGAGTACAATAGTGGCACAAAGGTTGTGGGTACAGCCAACCGCTTTCTGATTGTATTCAAGCCTCTTCCACAGGTAAGAACACAGGCCTACAAACCTGGTCAAAAGCTCATGGCTCTGGGAGTCGTAAGTCCTAGAAAGGGACTTAACACTGATGTTTTCTAAAGGAGGAAAGGACAAAGACTAACAGATATGAGAAAATGAACAAGGAACTCCCAGTGAAGAGCAGTAAAGCTGGGGGTTCTGGGGTATATGATCATCTTCCTCAACATCTTTAATAGTTACCTACCTAAATCTAGTTGATATGTTAGACATATGAGTGAGAGTATAATTAGCAACCCAAACCAACAAGGAAGCAAAGGAGTGATCTCAGCAGAGAAAGCCACCAGGATAGGTCAGACTTTGCAAAACTGGCAAGACTACTGCGAAGAAGGAGCAGGAGTCAGTAGAGAAAGCCAGGAGATCCTAAACAATGAAGTTGGGTCAGCAAATGTGCAAAGACAGGAAAATCCTAGTTTAAATGATTTGCACAAACAGTCTTCCTCCAAATAACAGCAGTCTGTATTATATAATGGATTAAATGTACTTTGGTCTTTCTGTGTCTATGGTCTGAATCCATTATCAGAGATTTGAATATTGACACTGGCAAGATGGAAATTTAAAAAATATATTCTTTATAGGGAGATGGAACTGTTGCATATGAAATAGACCAAAATCTGTGGTAAGACTTTTTTTACTCTCATATTCAAATATTTTATATAAAACTAGTAATGTTGTTCACAAGGATCAAAACAAAAACTAATTTTCCATCTATGAATCTTTCTAAATAAATGTTCTGACATTTTCCCCCTCAGAGTAGGAATTCTCTGACCTAATTCAACATTTTCTCCAAGAATTGGAAAGTATGTGTGTATGTGTGTGTACATGTGTGTGTGTAAGCAGACACTGCTTATCCATTTCCTGACTGCCAGACCCAAATAATCACACAGGAACTATATTAATTACAGCACTATTTGGCCAATGGCTTATGAATATTCATAGCTAGCTCTTACATCTTAAATTAACCCATTTCTATTAATTTGTGTACCACTACAAGGCTGTGACTTACCAGAAAGTTTCCTGACATCTGTCTCCTTTGGCAGTTACATGGCATCTCTCTCTGACTCCGCCTACTCTCTCTCTCTCTTTCTGTCTCTTCCAGCCTGGCTATATTCTACCCTGTCATAGGCCAAATCAGTTTTATTTATTAACCAATAAAAGCAACACTTATACAGAAGGACATCCCACATCATCTGTGCACAATGTGCATGTGTGTGTGTACAGGCAGAGTGTGATTAATGGGCCAATGATTCATAAGTTAAAGAACAATTTAGAGCCTAGCAAAGCTCACACTACCAGGAGAATGATGCAAGCAAAGGCGGAGATAATGTCTGCTGATGTCAATTGTCCTTCATTTGAATACAGCTTGGTGTCAGAGCTGAAAAAAAAAGCAGCAGGGCTGGATTTAGTTGTTGTATTTTCAGAAATGATTCATTTCCTTCCTCTGCACAGCTGGAAACTCAGAAATGAATACTTTGGTACGGAAGCTTCAGTTGGAAGCAATTTACAACTGAGTTCTTAGACGGCTTATCAGACATTCAATCCTGAGGTTAGGGTCCAGGATTGGCAGTGACACCCTTACGTAACAGACCCAACCACAAAGATTCCAACAGATTCACCAATGGACTCTCCCTCTATCCACAGGGCTAGAAAAGTGGGGGCTGGGCTCTACAAGGCTCACCTGATGAGTCCCTCACTGTGTTTCCTTTTGGTAAAGGGGGGGGTTGGCTGCAGTTTTTCAGGAAAATATCTGGGGCTAAGGATATTACCCTTTGCAATATCTGCATGTTCCCACAAGTCTCAGGAAAGCTCCAGCTACTAGACATTGCAGACAGAAAAGCTTGTCTCAAAAAAAGGGGGGGGGAGGAAGTAGAAAGAGAATACCTGCCATGATATATGAAATGATGGGAGAAACATGACACAAAATATTAAACTTTAAAATTGTGCCTTCACTATTTATGCCAGGCTGAGTCTACATCCTGCCAATGAACCCTTGCTATTTCTAACTTTACTGAAAATAATGATATGAAGCATGTAGTATATGACATCAATTCTCCACTCTAAATCAATAGCTCTATGATGAGGATAAATGGTCAGAGAGCTGTCATTTAATGTCAGTCTAGCTATTCAGCTCCCCCCACAGCGACCTTTACAAGTCTTTCTCTCTACATGCTTTATTTATGTAAACCACCCTTTTTTTTTCATTATTCCCTGAAAACTGTGTGCACCCACACCTCTAGGCCTTTGACCCCATTCCTCTCAGACAATACTAGCTCCTTCTTTGCCAAATAGCATTCCTCTAACTATGTACGTCTCGGCCCAAGCTCACTTCGTTCCTAGGATCTTTCTTTTCCATTCATTGCCATTGTCCTTGATGACAGAGCCTACAGCTGTGCACTTTCGGATGTTCCCACCACTGATAGATGCCGTTCACAGTCATTGTTCAGCATGCTTATGACAACTCTAAATCCAAAGCTTGGACTAGGACAAAACTGGGCCACAGACCATTCTCCTTTGCTTACTAGATCCTTCTTGTATCCATCTGCCACATCCAGTCCTATGAGTTCTGCTTCTAAACTAAAGGCCTAATCCAGCTGTTTCCTGTTCCTCCTCTTGTCACTGCTTTCCTCCCTCCATCCCTGCTCAGCTCACTTCCAAATGCGTCCTGGTTTCCCTGCTTGTTCTTAGCCTTCCATTCTTCACACTGTAACAAGGTGGCCTCTGTGTTTTAAGGGAAGCTGGGTCATCTCAAGGGCTGTCTGAAAATTCTTCAGTATTTGGATCTGTGAGTTCCAGGCCATCCTGGACTACATGAGACTGAATCTGTCTAAAAGAGAAACAGAACTCCCACAAAGGTGATCCCAGCACTATGGAGGTGGAGACAGGAGTGATATGGCTGGGTGGAGAGAGAAATATAAGGCAGGAGGAGACAGGAGTTCAAAGTAGTCTGAGCAGTCAGTCTGAGGATGCAGTCTGAGGACAGGATTGTCCTATTGGTCTGAGCATCAGTAGAGGTAAGAACTCTCTAATGGCTGACCACTCTGCTTCTCTGAGCCTTCAGCTTTCACCCCCCTGATAGCTGACTCCAAGTTTTATTATTAAGACCAATTAGATTTCCTGTTACAGAGCCTGAGTCCTGAACAGCTTCCAGGTTCTATATGTTTGGTTTTTGCCCCTGGCTGCATCATCTTGCCTAACATTTCCTTTCTTACGAGGCCCCTAAATTGTTCTACTAATGGCTGCAGTGTGACCCACCTTAAGGCCCTATGGTTGGCAGTTATTCAGTTGGGAATTCTCCTTATTCTTGTCAACCCCTGTCTCATTTCATGAAGGCCACAATTCCCCATGACTTAGAAAGATTTAGATCAGGTGGAGCAGTTTCAGCATCCTGTGTGACCACGTTTGTGTCTTCCTGATTAGCTTCTTTGTAGATTCTTCTGATTCATTTTGAACTGTATATGTAAAGTGGACCTTCCTCAGAGTGCTAGAATTTTCTTTGTTTATCAGCCCCCTCTCTAGTACCCTGCCCTGTGATAGCTGGCTGCCCTCATTTCCATCCCTACCTCATTCCAGGGTCTTCTTTCTCCATGTCGCCATCTGGAAATTTTTCTTGAAGCGGTGACTGTTAGCGGAATTCAGCTCATCTTATCTTGTCTTTCAGCATCATTGTCCTTTGATGCTATGTTCAGTGTGTCAAAATATTCTTTAGTTTTCACACTCTTTAATATTTTAACTGTTTTGAGAATAAAGCATGTCTAGTCAATTTTACACATTTTTGGCTGGAAGTGGAAATCCCTTGGTGTATATGAACATAACATAATCCAATTCCTCAAGCTGGTTGTCTAAGGAATAACTCTAATGGGTAATAAAATGTTAACTAGATGGGTTGGGAAACAGAAAAAGAAAAAGTATCATTAAGTCCCACACCTTAGCTATCCTGGGTTGGTTATTAGGAAGTAGAAAAGGAAATTTCTTTTTGTTAATTATTGCCTTTTTTGTACATGGCACAGGTTTTGCTAAATGAAACTTTTCCATTTGGATGAGAATGAAGTAGAGTTCAGTAAGGTGAAAGCGAACAGAGCCCACTCTCAAGCCTCTTCTCTCCTTAAGCGATGTGACCCTCCCCACCATGGAGGTCATCTATGAGCTCTGTGGATATGAGCACTTTGTAGGGTGTGCTCATTAAACCACAAACACAGAACAGGGACCAAGCAACCACAGGGCAACACGGAAAATTGTTTTATAAGCCGACTTGTACAAATTGATTTCAAAACTGGGGAGCAATTACCATTAAGAAAATAATTTGCTGCTCTGAAGAGGGTAGGGCAAGGCAGTGGTTCAAAGATAACCTAAGCCATCATTAGAGAAATCCAGTTATTTAGTCAATTTTACTTATTTACAGGATGGAAGATTAATGAGTACAGATACTCAGTCAGACAGTAATTAGGTTTCAAAAACATACTATAACACAATCAATCATGGCTCTTGAACATAATGGCATTAGGGCAGAACCCTCTTTCAGCTCCAGTTATTAGCAAGTGATTGGTGAACAGTGAGCTTCTGCCGAGAGCCCACTGCAAGGCTCTGCAATAATGTAAAAGGAAAGTCTTGGGAAAATAGAACGCATCCTTTATCCTTTGTCCTTTGTCTGCATATTAGGAGCTACTATGCTCAGGAATCTGTAATGGAACTTCAAAATCAGTAGCATTCCCATACCGTTGGCAATTTACTCTCGATTTGATGTCACTTGAGAGCCCATCTCTCTGTAGTCATTGGAATCCAGTGTTTGGGGCAATACTACGTCTACATCTGTAATGTTTTAAATTTACATTCTCTTGACCTTACAAACAAAGATAAGCATGAGTTGTTATAAATGTATTGAGGGCCACATGGCACCTAAGAAAAAGACAGGTAAATAAAAGTGTTCAAGGTAAAGGCCTTTCTCTTGTCTGCTCTTATTTACAAAAGGACAGCTTCCCTGGCCACTAACCAGGGACACTGGCTGATGGTATAAGTGCCAGACTCATGGACACTAGGTGTAGAAGAGGGAAGAAGAGGAAAAGCCAGTGAATTTGGGGAATTTTTTTGAAGATTTATTTATTATGTATACAGTATTCTGCCTACGTGGAGAGGTGGCTCAGAGGTTAAGAGCACTGACTGCTCTACCAGAGGTCCTGAGTTCAATTCCCACTTTGGGAATTTATACAGAAAAGTTGCAGAAGTAATGAACTCCAGTGCTTCTGTCATATGCATGATTCCCCTAATGCCTCACAGGACAGTGATACTTCTGCAGCTATGACAGCTAAGGAGGGAGATGAGATGGTGAGGCCCATTTCCTCCGGTTCTTCACGTCAGAAACCAGCTGTGCTGCCTGCCTCCCACCATAAAGGAAAGGCAAGAATTCAGCTCCAGAGAGTGTGTCCACTCTTATCTGGACTTGCATAAAGACCATTTTTCTGTTATGATCTATTTTAATTCAGTCATATCTCCCCCATTTTAAATAACAATTCTCCCCATACTGCTTTTCTCACTGACTTCACTTTTATATCAAAGTATCCAGCAAGCACATCAGCTCATGCTGTGCTGCAGGGACACCTCAGGCCCCCTCAAAAGGCACATATACTTTTCCTAGCGAAATCACAGTGCATTTTGTTGAATTTGTAATTTTAACCCATCACATTTTCCCTTGATGTATTTCAGTGGTTAGCTTATTTCTGTGTGGTTATTTGTAGAGTCCTTGTGTTTTCTTTTAGAGTATCATACTTTCTCATGCATTTTATCGTTTCTTACAGATTATGCAAGCTGTAGAATTAATCTAAGACTGTGTATGTGTGTGTGCTTTGAGCCACAACATTTTAAAAACTTAAATAAAAATACTAGTAGTATCATGTAATCTGGGTGTTGTTTGGCTTCCAAAACAACAAACCAGGGGTTTTCCCTGACTTTCTTTGAGCTAATCTTGTGTCTGTTTAGATCTACAAATCCTCTAACCATGTGAATGTCCTTGGTGAAAAAAAAAAAAGTAACAGAGAATTGACATCTCTTCTCCTATATAGTTCTTTCGAACTAATTCCTTCCCAAGGGGAAAAGGGATCTTTAAACTTGAAAATGCAGTCATGCAGTAGCTGACTTCAGTAGAATACTGAGACTTGTATTTGGTGTTTGATTTACATGGGACTCAATCCACTGCCATTCTGGGTCAGCTGGAACAGGTTTCTTATGTCCTTGGCCAGGCTTCCTGGGGAGAACAGCATGAGGCCTGTGGAACTGACAGAGTTCCAGCTCTAAAAATAGAGCTCTGTCAACAAGGCATTGATTTCAAGTGCCAGTAAAGACATCCCTTGATGTGTCTCCCTACATGAATATTGCCAACACTCATCACTCATACTCATAGAAGTCAGGCTTTCCTCATTCATCCAATGTTAAGAAGGGCAGAAAGCGGCAGGAGACCTGGGGAAAGTGCTATCCTTACAGAGTGCCCAACAAGCCCTTGGCATCAAGCCATAATTGTCCAGAAAAAAACATGTATGGAACCCTTGACTCTTATCAGTTATCACTGGCCCCTTGTCAAAAAACATTTCACTTCCTTCCTTCCCAGCCTCTTCATCTTTCAAGGTCTCCAAACCATCCTCTCTCCATTCAAATTCTTTTCTATCTTACAGGTTTTGCACAATTTTATCACAGACTATCTTGCATTTACAACTTCAAGTTGGTGTCTGTTCACACCAATCCAGTTTCTAAGTGGTTTTAAGTTTGAAAAAAAAAACTGTCTTCCATATTTTATCAGTCATTTAGACTGGAATGAAATCATCACGAGGTCACCTAAGACTCGTTTACTGAAGTATGGGTTGCACTTAACAGATCTTAGGGATAATAAGAGGTCAAAAGATAATATTTGATGTCTGGAAGGAAAAATCGGAAGCGTCCTCACAATGCTTGGCACAGTGCCTGTAGTCAGTTGACATGATGACTGTATTCTCAAGAGGCTGAACATACATGTTGGTCAAGAGCTAACCATGTTAAGTGTACTTTCAAACACAGGTGACTAAAATTTTGAATTAGAAATAGAGGAAACCATGTAGAACAGCTTTTAATTACTTAGCATGTCATTGTCTGAGTAATACTTGGACATGGGTTTAGTGATTTTTGTAATATTCTGAGAGAAAATAATTGAATGACACTCAGTTGTTTTGTCCCATTGGCACCACTACTACTATTAGTCACAAAATAGCATATTGGATAAGAACAGTTTATTTCTGTTTCCTTTCATATGCATGCTACAAATGTGAAATTAATTTTCCTTAAGCACATTTTGTTTTATGAAACTAAACACAAATGTTTTTCTTATTATAGAATTTGTATCCTTTATCCTAACTATGCTGGAAGCAAATTTAGTTTAGATTATCTTGTTCCAGGCACACTCATTTTATTGGCTTTCATATTTCTAGAAGAACCAAGGATGATCCTATTGTAGATATTATCATTATTTTATTTATTTAGATACGAATGTTCCTAATTTGACAAAGTGACTAAAAATCAAATGAGCCCACAAAGTTAGTTAGAATTGTTCCTATTCACAAAAGACCAGTCCAAGTACGCCATCTGGATGCCCAAATCCTGCACAAAATTCTATAGTATTAGAATATAACGTATGTGATTCCCCCATACTTTTTCTTCCTTTCTTTCTTCCTTTATTTCTTTCTTGAGGCAGGGTTTCATGAGTAAAATTTCTGTGCAAAAAGGAAACAAAAATTTAATAGTTTATATAATATTTGATCTAGTCTATAGGTGCATATGTTTGTAACTCCACCTAAGAAAGGCTGATTCAGGAGATCACCACACAAGGGTAAACATAGCCTAAGTTATATATCAAGACTTCTATAGTCTTAACTGACCTGAAACTTAATATGTAGAGTCCTCAAACTCATATAGATCCACCTGCTGCTGTCTCCCCAGTCCTGAGATTAAAGGTGTGTGCCATTAGACTTGGCATTCCCATGTACTTTCAAATCATCAATAAATTACTTATAATACCAAACACATTACAAAGGCTAGATAAGTAGTTGCCATGTTGCCATTAAGGAATAATAATAAATAAATCCATGCACAGGTGACATCACAGCAGCTATGGTTGCTTGCACTGGGTCTGAACAAGTGTGGGCCAGTCATCAGCCAAACATGGATAAAGGAGGGGCTCATAGAATGCTCCTATCTGTGATAAACTATTGAATGCTGATGGATTCTGGAGAAAGGACAGACATTATCTTCATTTGTGCATCCAGTTGTGAGTCTGTCAGGCTCCAATGGATGCTTCCAAACCCAGGGTCACACAGGCAGACCTAGTTAAAATCAAGGGGTCACAAAATAAAAAGACATAAATAAGGAAAGGAACTTTAAGGAAAGAAAGAGGAAATGAGAAGATGGGAGAGTTAAGAGTGTTGTTGGGGATAAACAGAATGAATCACATACATGTTTGAGGTATGTGGGATAAATAGAACAAATCATATTTATGTGTGAAGTGTAGGGTAAACAGAGAGGATCATGTACATGTGTGAGGTGTGGGGCTAAACAGAATGGATCATAAGCATGTGTGTAGCGTGGGGGGGCTAAACAAAATGAATCATATACAGATGTGTGGTGTGAGGGTAAATTGCATAAATCATGTACATGTGTGAGGTATGTGTGTGGTGGGGGGTAAAAAGAATGTATCATGTACATGTGTGAAGTGGGTTGTTAAACAGAATGGATCATACACATGTGGGAGGTATGGGAATAACCAGAGTGGATTATATACATGCATAAGGTGTGTAGGTAAAAAAAA
>LOEQ01005549.1:15552-32463 GCA_001685075.1 Bramus lutescens | reverse complement strand
GGATCATGTACATGTGTGAAGTGTGTGGGATATCAGAACAGATCATGTACTTGTGTGAGGTGTGTGTGGGCAGGTGAAAATAAAGGATCATAGACACATGTGATGTGTGGGGTGTAAACAGACCAGATCATATCCATACATGAGATGTGGGGGGTAACCAGAGTGAATTATATACATGTGTGAGGTGTTGGGGTAAAGAAAATGGATCATAGACATGTGTGAGGTGTGTGGGGTAAACAGAATGCATCATAGACATGTTTGAAGTGTGGGGATAAACAGAACTGATTACATACATGTGTGAAGTATGCAGGAGGAAACAGAATGGATCATATAAATGTGTGAAGTTTGATGGTGGCGGTAAATAGAATGGATCATATGCATGTGTAAAATTGTCAAAGAACAAATTTAATCAAGCTTTAAAAAAACTCTTATCTGTGGGGAAAAAAACTGCACACATTCCATGACGATGTAATTGTTTTCTCTGAATATTTTCAACCCTTGATTGGTTCAATCTGTAAATGCAGTAACTGCAAATGTGGAAGATATTAACCATTACTAGAGGCATGCATTTGTTTTGTTCTTCCTCGATTAAAAAGTCGCTACTATGAAGATTTAAAATTTTCCAGAGTTTTTACAATCTCTTCAAACCTTCTTTTGGGTAAAATTTCTGAGCAAAAAAAAAAAAAAAAAAAAGAAAAGAAAAAGAAACTAAAACAAATAATAATAGTTCATATAAAACTTGATTTAATCCAGACATAGGTGCACATGTTTGTAACCCTAGCTGATCATAGCTGATTCAGGAGGATCACCATAAAGTCAAAGACAGCATCCATATGAAGACTACAAGCTACATATGAAGACCTTTATAAAAACTAAATCAGCAACAATAACAATAAAAAATTTAAATCTGCTCTCAAGTTAGGGTCTTAAAGGTAATTACTCATATGGTACTTAATCCATTGTGGTTTGGGCCATGTATATTTGTATCTAGATACTTCTCTCTCTCTCTCTCTCTCTCTCTCTCTGTAGCTATAGAAGAATCACTTATTTTCCTAATATAACAATATAGTTGTTGGTTGAGTTTCCATTGGTACTTTCTTTTCTTCTGATTTTCTTTCACTACTTTCCCATCTCCCTTGTGTCCTCATCCCCCAACTTTGCCAGTCCCCCATATTTCACTAGTTGAGAACTTGAGCCGTTACCTATTTGCCCAACTTCCTAACAAATGAATAGATGAGTAACCACCCCTCTCAAATTCATCTTAACAACATGTGTTCCACACTTATCTGTTAGATCAGTCAACTGAACCTGGAGATGTGGAAGCCAAGATATACTAATGGAGAAAAGTTATCACATCACCAGGACTGCCCTCCTTTACCCTCAGGGTCAAGAGAAACAGTCATGGATACCAGAAAAAGAGACAGTCCTTGAAGATAATACATTCCTAGGTCTTCTCCTATTCAAAATTCTTCCTTGCTATCATATCCACAGAAATAAGTTCTAATTTTATAGCTAAATATGAATCATTTTTCTAAGCACCCTCCCCACCATACAACCTTGAGGTCCATCCTGACCTCAGAGGATACGATATTCACAAAGGCAAGGTTGTTTGGAGAATATCATGAGTTCAGGTTTTGTTCTGCTGAAGCTGGCAACTCCTTTCAGACACAGCAGGTCAGGTTTCAATCTTCATCATTTTTTACATGGTATCCCCCTGCTCTCTGCTAGCCTCTTTTGTGACAAGGAACCCAGAGGGAAAGAGGAATAAGATATGGGATAGGAACAGCACAGAACATTCATGTGTAAGGTGTACAAATCACCAAGTCCAACCCCACAAGCAGATTAAGCCTCTGTTCTGGTTTGAGCTATTGTACAGCATTCTAGACTTTAATACATTATGAAAAGCTTATTATGACAAGTCAATGACAGCACTTTCAGTGGGTCAATAAATCATGGATGTATCACTTCACAGAGATGACAACTATGTAAAGCATCACAGGAAATGTGATATTATTTCAACAAAATAGCAACTACGGCCTCTTGGCACTTGCTACCATTTTAAGTCAAGGTTTTAAAATATGTTGTTATTAGTACTATTGAATGGGAAACTTTCTTGCATGGAGCATTGAGAAAGTAAGCGTTTTTTGCTTAGTTCATGGTTTAGTATGAGTCGAAATCAAGCAGTACACGAGAAGTAGCTCGCCAAAGCAGCTTCTCACACCGAGGCTCTGGCTCTACCTCGTAGCTATGTTGATGTTCCACTCGTGCCTTATAATTTGCTCCCATCGGGTAGGGGTAGAAATCCAGACCATACGAAAAGTAGAATAAAAAGAGTGTTGGGCGCTTTTGTTCATGGCACCTTTCCAAGCATCTGCTGAGAGTGGAGATGTTAATTTTTTAATAATGCTTAGGGCATGGTTGAGTAGGAATTGGAGACTGACCCAACCTTGTTTTGTTCCTCTCCAACTGGAAACTGTGAAGCAGCTGTCAGAGTGGGCGTGACGGGTGTTAGCAGCGAAGGGTGCAAAGGCAACAAGTCACTCCTCTTTCCAAGCTGAACGTGATCCTGTGCCAACATTCTTCTGTTCTTTCTGCATAGAGGGAGCGGAGTAAATGCAAGGATTAAGAAAGAATAATTAATCTTGGTATGAGAGTAATTTCCACTTTATAAAATGCTTTACATATTTTATTTCATGTGATCTTCAGATAAGCTTTTTTTTACGGTAGGCTATTACAGAATCTTCTGTAATCCTGCCCACTTGAGAAGGCAAAGGCTCAGAGAAGTTAACTAGCTTGTGCCTAAACCTATGGTGGAAACAGGACCGTAACTGGAGTTCCCTTGTCCATTCAGAGTGCTGCCCATTGTATGTGTTTATCTTCTTTCATCTGGTTTGGACTTATTTTACTCCAGCTACCACACCAATATTAGCAAATCATAAAACACTTCCAGAATATAAGTATTATAAGCCATATTTTCAGGTCTTCCCATTTGATTCTTTATTCACACTAAACTTTTCAACGAAGCACAACATTAGCCTATCCAAGACTGTTCACCTAATATGTCTGCTTTAACTTTTTATTGCTCTATTTCAGTAGTTTGGGGTCATGGTCTCTTTGTGCCATGGTCTTTACAGAGACCAGTGGTCCCTCACATTATTCCTGATCCTAGCCTTGCACTTTTTGTTTTTGTTTTTGGTCCCTCTCAGGTGTTAAACATCAGGGAGGGCTTGATGTGAAGAATATTTGGGTAAAGGAGAGCTATGACATATCTCTTTTCCTGGGAGATTTTAATAAAATGCTCAGGTGACCAACCCTATCATCTGAAGTTGCTCAATTACTTATCAAAGTAAGATGGGCTCTTAGACTCAAAGACCATTTTTTAAATCAATTTTTTTAGGTTACAATACAAAGCAATGGGCATGGAAAAAGAAGATAAAGAAGCATATGTCGCTGAAGTACCTTTAGATAAAAATACACAGATACACAGTTTGACAAGCAACAAAATAGAGCATTTCAATCTCCTAACACTCCCAGTTTACTCACTGACCCAGGCTGTTTCTTAGGATTCTTATGCCATCTAAAACTGCTCTAAGAAGACATTTCATATCATAACATAAATGCTTGAGAAAGTACGTTAGTCTGTCCCACACTTCCACCATAATAATTCCCACCCCTGGACATCCTCAAAGTTAAAACCCAGTCCTGGTTCCTGTCGATTATTCTTCCTAACACAGTTGCTATATCCTTGCCTTGGATTTCCTTTTCTGGGCCCAGCTTGGGGAATAGCCTGAAACGGATTTAGCCTATAATTGTCAACAGGAGGGCCTGCCAAATCTGTGTCTGCACAGAAATAAACACAAATTGGCAGAGAGGTGAGGAGCACAGCCATCACCATTTCATCAGAGCAAGATCCTCCCGAGAGCTCCATAAAGCAGCCAGCCCTCAACAAAGACTAAAGAACCCAAAGAGTAAGGGGCAACAGAAAAATGGACTACGCAAAAACAAGGCATTAGGGTTTAAAAACAAACCACTCCAGGCAGCTCACCTAACACAGTCCAGAGTTGCCTGGAGGCTGGAATGCCCAGATTCCACAGCAAGGGCCAGCCCACTGTTCTCGAGATCAGCCTATGCTGTGTTCCACTTGAATGCCTCTAGTTTCTATGATGTGTGCATATCTGCGATCTGGGACATGGAAATGGAAGTGTCTCTTCTGTACATCTGCAGCTGATTTCCAAGATCTAGAGAATGGTACATAGCAGAAAGGATGTCTGAACCAGAGGAAGGCTTGGCTCTGCTTCTTACTAGTTAAGGATCTTTGGTTCAGCTATATTAGCTTTCTCTGCTTAGCCTCAGAAGAGGATCATTTTCATAGGAATTGATATGTAGATTTAATAGACCATGGACATGAAAGTGTTGGCATAATCAATAAATGTTTAAAATGAAGACACACACACACATTTTACATTTGTTCTGAAGCCTAAATGAAATTTAATGCAAGCTTGACTGTGTGGTGCAAGCTTATAATCATGGCTACTTGAGAGGCCAAGTCAGGGAGATCAAAAGTTCAAGGTTACAGAAAGAGATCAAAGCCAAATCTGGACAAACTAATGAGACTCTGACTCAGAATACAAGGTAAAAGTCAAGTAAGTCTTGGGATGTAGCTTGATTATAGAGCACTTGCCTAGGATGTTCGAGAACTTAGGTAATCCTCAGCCCTGGAAAGAAAACCAATTGTGAAGGAACCTGAAATAACATGAACTGGTATATTACCTTATAGTTTACTACTAAAATGTGTTATATTTATCAATGATTGTATTTTGCAAGTCTAAATGTTGCTTTTGAGGATGTCCATCTGTTTTGACATCATTTGAGCAAGGCTTGCCATAGATATAAATTTACAAGGTAGTAGATTTTCAGTGCCCTACAGTTTTATTAAGCATGTCCTAATCTACACTTACCATGGATATGTAGAAAATGCTTACCTTAGAATACATGATCAATAAGTGGTTAAAATGGAGACACATTGTAGGAAAAATGCATTTTTCCACTTCTTAACTTTCAAGTTGGCGATGGGATTTGCTTTGGTATTCTGGAACAGGAAGAATAGTAGAAATTAGACTCACACTATGGACTCTCAGATATCTCTGTTCTAATAAAATGCACACCTCCAGGAAGCTGTAGGTCTCAGAGTGGTAACAACCATGCGAAACATATATATTCAACTAAGTTCAGTTGAGTCACAGGTATATGAACAGTAACTAAATGCTCATTTTGTACATTATTAGGTTTTCTATGGGTATTATAGTGACTGTAACAAACATATAAACAACTGCAAGTCAACTCTTTGGTGGTGAGGAGAGCAATGTCTTGACAGCCATTTATTCTCTGGAACTTCTATACTAAATAATAGCAGGAACAGAAGCTAGCTACTGCCAGGGCTTTGTGGTATGAAGATCATGGAAATAAAGAACGCTATGTTTTCTCTGAGGATTCCCCCAAAGCCTCAAACCAGCTTCTACCATTTGCTTCCAGATTTGTCTCCAGTCAAAGTCGATTCAGTTAATCCAATTCCATATGAAGGGATGTAAATAAGCAGGGATCCTGAAAAGGGGATGAAATCATTTTAAAAAAAATAGCTGAGACCCAGAAATGAAAGAAACCAAGAAAACACAGAGACAAAACTGTAATTGCAAAAGATCTCTGAAAGATCTCTGTGTGATTTTTTTCTCCCACTTCACCAAAAAANATAAGAATTTCTCTTAATGGAATTTGCCATAGACATTAGCTATGACCTACTAGTCCATTGCATGGACACAAAAATATTCTCAGGAAAGAACCCAATTGACTCACTTTAAATCTAAGTGTTCCCCTACAAATATTTTCATAAAAGGTAAATATTTAAGAGTGGAATATAGCATGTTACCTTTAACGACAATAGTAAAACCAGCAGCAGCAGCAGCAGCGTTGTTATCACCATGGACTACACTAAGCATAAGAAAGTTATTCAGTGATTTTCTTGTGGGAAGAACGGGGAAATGTCCCCAAAGCCCTAAAAATGCACCATTTTTGGAAGCTAATCCAAGCACTGGGAGAAATGCCACAGCACTGTGCACACTGAAGTAATCCTGTAAAGATAACAGGTGATTCATCATTTTATTATAAGAGCAATGGTTTAGAAAATGTGCAGGTGAGGTGTAGGAAGAACATGGCAGTGATGCCTGTTTCTCTAACAAAAGCAAAATAAAAAAGTCCTACTTTCAAAGACATTTTGTAAATTATCAAGAGAGAGAAGAGATCGTTTCTGGTGTTATATGCTACAAATAACTGGAAAATTCAAAGAATAAAGCTTTGAAAGGACTAGTAATTGGAAATCCACCAGGTAGTTTTGCATCTACATCATAATTCATCAATTTCCTTTACTGAATTAATAGCCCTTACTTTCACTCTGCTCTTGGTCTTCATTGCTTCCTGTAGCCATGCTTTCTTACTCTGGTAGTCTTGCTGAAAATGACAGGAAGTGTTAGATAACTTTTCTAGAGTGACTGCAACAGAACTAGAGTATGGTGATGCTGGCTGACTCCCTTACCCAAGCAAGGGATGAATGATGTCACTACTACACAGGAAGTCACAATCCAAGCTATTGCTCCCAAAGTAAATACTTAATAGGTACCGTGGATGACATCTTTGGAAGCGCTGCACTACCGTATTAGGAGAATATGAGATGGGTCAAACTGAACATGTGGCCAGATTTATTTCTAGCTTCTGAAATCCTTATGAATGATGGGTGGAAGGATGGATGGATAGATGGATGGATGGATGGATGGATGATGGGTAAATGGGTGGGTGGATAGATGGAAGGATGGATGGATGGACGGATGGATGGATGGATGGATGATGGGTAAATGGGTGGGTGGATAGATGGAAGGATGGATGGATGGATGGATGGATGGATGGATGGATGGATGGATGGATGGATGGATGATGGGTAAATGGGTGGGTGGATGGATGGATGGAAGGATACATGAATGGATGGGTGGATGGATAAATGAAGACTTACTGAGCTGTTCTACATAAATTGCAGTCCATCAATGTATACTTCATGCCTACTTCTGATGCTAGTGAAGTCCTGTATTTCTGGGAGAAAATGAGGTTATCTATGTGACATCCGATGGTACACTCAGTTACTCTGGCTTTGCATGTGAGAGGCTGGCTACACTTAGGGGTAATATCAAAAGCCTCTGTAAGCAGCGTAGAAACTGGCATATACATATTCACACCAGCCCTTGACCAATCAGCTTTAACAAAATGAACCTTTTAATTTCACAGTAAACTTTCATAAAGTAGAGAAGAGAGTAAAGCCAATATCTCTTTCCAAAAGTTCCTCTGTCTCATTAATTGAGGAAAGCAAACTCACCTGAGAACTCAACATTATCTTCACTGATAAAGAAAGCAGCAAACACAGAAGATAGAGGTGAAGGAGAGAATCCTGGCTTTGCTCTACAGTTATTGCAAGGTTAAGTGTGAGTGGGAAAACATCGTAGAAACAGAAAGTAGACTTCCATGAAACGATGCACTCCTCAGGGCTCTATCATTCAGTGTGCTGGAGTACTGAACACTCCTGAGGACCAACCAGACATTTCTTATTTGCAACAATAAGTTATCCCATATGTCTAGAGAGTGATTGCTTACATGGTGGCTAAAGAGTTGAATTAACATGGCTGTAAGGAGAAGGAGAAGGGTAGGCCTGATTTCTGTGTCAGAACTGGGCTTGAGGCTGTGGCAGCAGCAAACCAACAGAAGTCAGAGAGTCTTGGGTGCTTGGCCCAGAACAGCAAAAGCAACTGTGGAATAAAGCAAGGGGGTGGAAGGCAGAGTCAGAAAAGAAAGATAAATAATTGAGAGTCATACAAATGCATGACAATAGATACCAAAACAGGACATAAAAGGGAGGAGGGCTGGTGGCACTAGCCAGAGACAAGGAGTGTACATATCAAGAGTTTAAAATATCAAGAAGAGGGGAAGAAGAGGGGAGCTAAACTTGATAGAAGAAAATAAAGGTACGACAATTGATAAGACAGGCAAAAGTAGAAAAAGAACCCGAGATAAACGATGAAAGAGGTCGAAATAAGTAAGACTTTGGAGAATGTGGGCAACTGGAGAGCAGAGGAATGGCCAGGAAGAGTTATTGCTGGAAGAGGCAAAAGGGGGTCAGGAAAAATGATTTGTCCACCTGAGTGTTGGTAGAGTCCAGCAGTCAGGCAGTGCTTAATGCCAGAAATGGGCAAGGAAGTTGTTTAACTATGGAGAAACTGCAGCGTTCTCAAGCTTCAAAAGGCTCCAGGCTGAAATGGCGTGGGCAGCAAGGAGAAAGTGTGTGTGTTTGGGTGTGCGTGTGTGGTGGAGGGGTGCCTTTGCAACCGCCCCACAGGGCTTTGGCAAACCTGGATAAGGAGAGACCATGCAGTCCTGAACAGCTAGGAGGATCTAGCTTGGAGCAATACATGGTTTGCCATGTGAGGAGACCTAGATGTCAGGAAGGCTACATTCTGTCTTTTAAAGAGGCAGGTGTCCAAAAGGGTCAACAATAAACTGGCTGGCATTTGTGCCTTTACAAAGGCCAATTATTATGTAGCTTAACTCCAACATGGCTAAGTGATCACAGTGCCTTTTGACTCTCCAGCTCTGGGAGGTCTTCTCTTTTTTGATGTGGAAAAAAAACCCACCAAGATAAACATTAGAGAAAACAAAGTCAGTCGCTAGGGAGCCCAAGTGCACAGCCCTCTCTCCCATTCATGTCTGCTGTTCGAGTCTGGGTCCCCTTTAAATGAGCTTCTTTTCACTATTATCGTAAACACCTGGACAAGCTCCTGCCAAGGCATTTTGAAAATAGCGAAGAAAAAAAGAAGGCTAGAAGGGAGGAAAGCAAAGTCCTGGACAAAAGGAATGAGGGAATTACGGATCTCTCAGAAACAGCATAGGGCTAAGGAAACCTTATGTATGCTTCTCTGTTTGAGAGAGAAAAGTGAAGAAACAAGAGCGGCCAACTTCTAAAGCCAGGCCTCACCTAAGATTTCAAAATCCCAAACACAGGAGCCCATGAAAGGCATTTCACATTTGAACCACAGCAACCAGTTTCCTCTGCCATTTGCTCCACCGTGAGGAACTGTCCTAACACAGGCACAAAAAGTANCCCCCCCCAAAAAAAAAGAGAGTGAAGGCCAACTCCTAGGTAGAAGTCTTCAAACGGGAAGCCCAAATCAGTCTTTTCTTAAGTTACAGCTTAATTTACAGTCCAACTTAAAGTAACAGAAAGCTGACTGATCCAATGGGAACCTTTGAAATTTGCTAGCTGAAGATATGTTGCTATAGTAGTCTATGTATTTGGGGATCTAAAATTTAATTCTTAATACTATAAATTTTACACAAGAATGGTTATGAATCCATCACAGATAGGTGAGAATAGTTTTAAAAATCTTTTATTTACTAATTTGATTTTTTAAAAACTGAATCTAACTGGCTTACTAGTAAGAACAGTCCCTAATTCCTCTTTTTAGAGGTTAGTTATTCAACTCCATGATATCTCAGAGCTATAACAAGAGTTAAGAGATGTGGTCTTGGGTTAAAATGACTTGAGTTATTTTCTACTAAACAGTAGCCAGATGTCAGGATGATAGTATAGCTTCCTTGTCAAAATAACTTTAAAAAGCTGTTTTTCTTTTCTGTTTAGAATGATGATATTCATGGCAAACATCTCAGCCAGAAATGTACACCCATTACATTATTTTTTAATTTTCAATGTGAGGCAAAAACAATAATTTGTTTTCACTCTAAATTTGTAGCTAGGAAAATGGATTTCATGAAGAATAAGGAGGTAAAACCAGTGTCAATCATGTTAAAATGAGAACAACGGCTGTCCTATAATCTAATGTGAGAATTGATTTTACTTTTTATTATTTGAATAATTTAAGTCCTGAAAATAGCATTCTTTATCATAACATTTACTTTATCTTATCCATGTTCTTATCTTCCTAAGAATATCCATGCAGGTGTGAGCCATCCTTTGGAGGACTCAGTCCTAGGCAATTGCATTTTTGAATATCTTCTGTCTTCCTTCCCTTCTTCTTTTCTTTATCTCTTCATCCACTCTTTCTTTCTTTACTATTTTGGTGTGTGTGTGTGTGTGTGTTTGTGTGTGTGTGTGTGTGTGTGTGAAAAAGAGAGACATTTATGTCACAGCACAATATGGATGTCAGAGGACAGCCTGCTGAGGTTGGTTTCTCTCTTTCCACCACATGGGGCCTAGGAAACAAACTCCAGTTATCAAACTTGGTTGCAGGTACCTTTACCCATTGGGCTATCCTGCTGACCCAGGACAACTAAGTTTTTAACATGTTTCCAAAGGAAGGTACTCTCCTGTGTTTGAAAATCCAGACTCTGATAACATTCTTTGTGGTCCGTGCAGAGTGGGTTGCTTATGTGACATTTGCTACGCTCTCCAACTCAACCCAGTTTCAACCCGAAACATGTCACCCTTTTTTTTGTACGCTGCTTGAGTTTTCAAGATTTATATGGAAGAAATGCCCCAGCCAAGTGGATTCTCAGGCTCTTGCAGGAGCAAAATCAGAAGCAATAAGACCCAGGCCAGCTGGGAAGTGAAGAAGTTAAAGTTCCCAACTAGACTCCAGAGGAGAAGCACAGCCACTCCAAAGGCAGAGCCGCCAAGAGCAAAGTCAGACATTTCATTTTATGGGGAAGGGTTTGAATATTCATGCCTTCTCTGGGAAGTGTTTTGAATATTCATGGTTTTTCTGGAAAGTGGGGAGACTTTTAGAGCATGCCTGCTGATTTGCACGGGGATTAAATGGGCTTTGCTAGAACAGTAGCTCCTCTCTCCCACTGTGGAGACTTCACTAGGCTAACGTAGTACCACAAAGGTATAAGGCTCAAAGAGAGTCCTCAGTCAGCTGTCTGTCATCTTGGTGGTCACTGGCCTTAACCGATTTACCTGCAAGTTCCTATTTTTGTTGCCTTGAATGTCATTGCTTCAGCCAAACCTTTCAGTTTTCTAACTGAGAAACCTTAAGGCCCCACAAGACTGCACAGTGTCCCTTAGTTGTTTGTATTGTCTGAGAAGGCTGTGAAAATGGGTCAAAATGACCTCACCAGGCATAGTGCTCAAGATGTAGAGAAAATCAAAGTCCTCCACAGCCTCTTATTCTACCCACCTTGGCCAGCTGTGGTCTCTCCATTAATTGCCAACTACTGCAAGTAGAAGCTTCTGTGAGAGATGAGTGATACACTGATATACAGATATCAAGAGAAGTTACTAGAAGTCAGTTTAATACTGTGTCAACAGAGCAGAAGGACAGTAGGTTCTCCTGACAAGTCACAGGCCCTTCCCAATAATGGTGCCAGGTATGAGTTTTCTCCTGTGGAGCAAGCCTCAAATCCAATCAGAAAGTGATTGTTTACCCCCATCCTTCTCGCCACTATGTGCCAGGGGCCAAGCCTTTCCAGGCCAGTCATTCTTAGTTCTAAGAGTTCGCAGCTGGGAAAGACTGATGCCAGCTGTTTTCCTCTGGCACTGTACATAACACCTTCCAGTGGTGTGCAAACTAGTCAGTATGGATGAGGCTCCCACGTCAGGATCAGGTTGATTTTTTCGTTTTCTATGACTCATAGTGTGTGGTGACTTCAATAATAGTGTTCTAAGGTTAGCCAATAGCACTGGCAATACCAATGGGGCTTGTGGGACCTCACTGGCCAACAACACTGAAGGAGATAACACATTCCTGTCACTGGGCTTTTGATTTTGTTTATTTAGCTGTGGTATATAGTAGTGCCACTGTTGCTCCATTCGAGGACAATTCCATTTAAGCTCTTTTAATGTACGTTTATGTATATATATATATATGTATATGTATATATATTTAGTATATGTATATTATGTATATATATGTATATATATAGGAAGCTTCTATAGTAGTGGGTTTTCACATGATTTAAAAGCTCTTTAGTGTTATTTACTGAGTATTCATTCCTTTACCCTGCCCTCCCCTCTCCAGCCCTAATTTATTCGTCCCTGTTTCGTTATTTCCTGTTACCCTATAACTCTGAGTTCTGTCTCCTTTCCTTTGAAAACCTCCATACAGCTCCTTACTAACTTACACTTCTATGAATATTCGAAAAGAGTGTGTGTGTGTGTGCGTGTGTGTGTGCGTGCGTGCGTGCGTGTGTGTGTGTTCAAACCTAGCATCCACAAATGAGAGAAAACTTTTAGCATGCACTCAGTGATTGAAACACAAACACAGCCTGCAGCAAACCCAAGCCAGACAAAAATCCCAACATGGAAAGAAGTGGCATAAAGTCTCACCCCTAGCTGAGGAGCAATTAGCAGGTGATGGATGCTGGGGAGGCAGAGTCTGTCTCCCTTAACAATGGGTCCCCTGGTGGCTAGATCACACTCCTCTGGAGAGTATTTGTGTAACAGAGATTGGATTCAAGGAGGGTAGATCTGGGAAGAGATGGGGAAAAGGCAAATAGGATCAGACTGCATTGTATGAAGTTCTCAAAGACAATGAAAAATAAAATAAAGTAAAATCAATAGCCACAGACCCAGACATTTAGGCCCCACTTTACTTTAAATGGCAAAACAAAATAAACTTCTGTTATTGATTTTTTCCTTAACTAATAAAATTAGTAACTAAATTGTCATTTTTAAATTAGCTATAGTCTTATATTTTCTTTGTTATACCATGTTAATCTCAATATTGATAATCTTCCTAATAATTTTGTTATGAACAACTACTTCTTAATATATTCTTTCACTAACTCAATATATTTTATTATAACCTTAATAGAGATTATATGACTAAACCAAGTCGTTATGGTCCTGACATTTTGCAACATTTTCCTTGAGAAGTAACACTGGGTATTTTGAAGGCAAGAACCTGAAATTTCTTGGAGCAATTTGATAATTTATTTTAAATACTATCAACAAGAAGGATAATAGCCACACTGAGATTCCTGGCTCACTTCATTATTAAGTATTATTCTGTACCCAAGGGTAAAATAGATGAAACAGCGAGGCCATGACCCACAGCAGCCTTCAGCCAAAAGACTGCTTAAAGAGACACACACTGGAGCCACAGGCTCTATAAGCCAAAAATAGCATAAAGCAGGGAAAATTACTGTTCCTTTGTCTTGTAAGGTAAGAATTCAAATTCAGTGTTACCACGTTTCTCACATGCCAAAGATTTCTGTATTCTGATTGTGCGCGTGCACTTGCGTGCATGCATACATTATTGTGTTTTCCCAAATTAGAGGAGATCATAAGTCTTTTAAAAACATAACTTCTCAAATCTAGGACTAGATTGGCTATAATATTTGTAAGGCCCAGTTAGATGGATGTGTCTGCCCTGATAATTCAATAAAAGTGATTTTAAAGATTTAAAAGAAGATTTCAAGATGATGACAATGTGCCTTAAACCTAGGTCCGAGGCTCAGCACCTGAGCTAAAGGAGAACTCCTGGGCTCGACACCTGAACCAAGTGAGGAGAGTGTGGGGAATGGGTTTGTTTGTTTGTTATGATTTGTTTTTATTTTTCTATCAAAGGTAGTGAGCCTGGCAAGTACTAATGTTTCCTGAACCTTCCCCATCCCCTGTGAGACAGTTATCCAATGAAAGAGATTATGACTAAAGCTCTCACCAATGGGATGTGACTCAGTCTCAACAGGGATAAAAGACAGTAGCCATCAT
Source organism: Bramus lutescens (assembly GCA_001685075.1). Classification (NCBI taxonomy): domain Eukaryota; kingdom Metazoa; phylum Chordata; class Mammalia; order Rodentia; family Cricetidae; genus Bramus; species Bramus lutescens. Next base: position 18,704 of record LOEQ01005549.1, on the reverse strand, counting down.
GGCTAAGTGTGCTTGCCAGCCAAGTGTGGGTCTTGGTGTGCCACTTATTCAAAAAAAAAAAAGGTTTCCTTGTTGAGTTACTTGTTCTTTGTATGCTCCTTTATCCAGCAACGACATTATTCTTTGCTTCTAATTGACTTCTTGGACTTCACATCTGAACCAGAGAAGGAGGCTTCCTAGGTCTCCCAGGTGAGCACCTGTACACCTGCACAGGGAGGAGGCCTCCCAGGTGAGCACCTGTACACCTGCACAGGGAGGAGACCTCCCAGGTGAGCACCATACAACTATACAGGTTGCCCACTGTAAATCCAATGGTCAATAAAAGAAAAAAAAAAAGAATGGAAGATTTTAAACATAAATTCTTCCTTCTAGAAATTTAAACCATCTTAACCTTATCTTGACCTGACTTCAGGTCAGACAACATCTATACCCAGAAATGGAACTCAGAGACACAAAAGGAGTCAGTTTCCCCCTAGTGCTTCCTTGTGGTCTCACCCTAGTTATTATGATGGACCTTTCATCTTCCTCCACAGACCAGGAGAGAGTTGTGTGATAACTCCTTTGGCAGGTCTAGTGGATAAGTGAAGGAGTAAATACCTTTCTAACCATCAGGTCAGACCATCTGAATAAAAACAAAGTCCTCTACTTCGAGAAGGAAAATACCAAATAGTAGGAGGAAATGAAGAGTAAAATCACTATACACCAAAGGAAATGAACCAGACTTGAAGTGTCAAGGGGCAGGGAGAACACATCAGTTAGACTCTGAAGGCCACAGCCCTAGTAACATCTGGGACTGGGCAAGACTTTCCAAGACTAACGCCCCGAGCACTTTGGGGCATCATTTTGGGAGGCACAGCTTTGGAAAATCTGCTGCATCAGCTGCTGTTCTAGCCTAAGAGGAGTTGTCATTATCCAGTCCTAACACACACTTCTGTTTCTATAAGACATTCTAATTACCAGAAAGACTGACATTGTCACTTACCAGCTCTGAGAAAATTGTGTAATAGAATTTCAGGTGCAGTCATGTTTCTTGGGGATGCTATTTGCGCGCTGGTTGCTAGTGTTCCTCAACCTAAGAATTTTGCCCATGTTTGATTAAGGTAAGGTCAGCTACCCTTTGCTCAATAAGCCAGTCAATACTGAAATGCTGGAAAAGGAGTCTTGTGGTCAGAATGAGAATGAACCCCATAGGCTCACATATTTGACTGATCTGTAAAGTGTTTAGCTAATTATTCTTTATAAATAAAAATTCAGGTGTCAGCTCTCGGGGTAAGAACCTGTATGATCAGAGGAGCAAGCAGAGAAGCAACCAAGGACCTCCTTCTCTCATTCCTCCATTCAAAAGGGCTGACATCCTCTCTAAGCCCCACTCTACTACTTCCTATCTATCTATCCTCAGTTCAAAAGGGCTGACATCCTCTCTAAGCCCCACCCTACTACTTCCTATCTATCTGTCCTCAGTTCTTCAAAACCTCTATGGTTAATTTTGGCCAGCTGGTAGCTCATTCCACCTTCTGATTCAAAGCAGACTTTATTATCAGAAAGAGATCAAAATATTCCTCAACTTGGTCCCCAGTTGATGGAGCTGTCCAGGAAGGATTATGAGGTCCCGCCTTGTTAAAGGAGGTATGTCACTAGAGGTGAGCTTTGAGGTTTCAAAAGCTCACACCTTCCCCAGCTAGTTCTCTCTAACTCACGCTTGTGGATCAAGATTAAGTTCTCAGCTCCAGTTCCAGCACCATGCCTGCTGGCATACTGGCATGCTTTTTGCCATGATAGTCATGGCCTCTAACCCTCTGAAACTGTAAGCCCCAATCTTTTGTAAGTTGCCTTGGTCATTCTGCATTATCACAGCAACAGGAAATTAACGAAAACAGGGATATTTGTTCAATGTGGCTACACTAGGAAGAGAGAAAGATCCATTTACACCACTTTTCCTCCCCAGGAGATGTCCTCCTCCCATCTTTAGTGTCCTGACATGAAGGTAGAATTTAAATAGAAGATAATGGATACACATAGTTAGCTAAGCAGTCTGGCCAAGGTGAGGGCCCTGCCTACTATTGTCTCAGCTTAAGTCTCTCTTGCAAGATCATCTGACAATTATGAATTCTTCTCCAAGTCCCTCCTCCAGGACTACAGCTTTTGATTCTCCAAGCATGAGATTCCTGGGGGGGGGCGGATTCTAGTTTTTCAAGGTTCATGGTTTAATAGTCTGATAGCTAAAGGGAAGGACACAAAAGTAGCACTAGCAATAGTCTGAGATAACCAGGCTCTGCTAATAAGTTTCCATGCTCGGATTCTTCATTTCATCAAGCAAGATTATGAGAAAACATTATTATATTGTATATTTTATTAGTCATTTCTCTGATCATTGTTACCAAATACCCTAAAGAAAAGCAATTTCAAAGAGGAGGGTTTTATTTGGGCTTCCATTGTGGCAGAGAAGGCACGGGAGCAGCAAAGGCGGAAGAAGCTCAAGGCTGTTGGCTCAAACCTGGGTAGGTGAGGAAGCACAGATCCTCACAGCAGGACCAGGCCATGGAGGCCTGACCGCTCGACGACCCTCTCCCTTTCTCTAAGCTCTCACCTCTCAAAGCTTCTGCAGCCTCCACAGACAGCACTTGTAGCTGTGGCCTAACAGTCAAGCACAGGAGCTTTTAGGAGACATTTTTCAACCAAAGCCAATGAATTCCACTGAACTCACTGAATAAGGAAGATGGGAAGAGGCAGCAGAACTGAAGAGAAACCAGTCACACCACACCCCAGCTTCAGTCAGAGAAGTTCCCTCAGTTTCTGCTCATTGGCTGATCCTGTTTCCACCAGATGCTCACAGAGGTAAAGGATATGTCTCTGCAGAACAACCTCATCACATCTGCTTGCTGTAGCAATAGCTCTGACGTCAGCTGCCAGACACAAATCCCAGTCCCACCTCTACCAAGCTGGTGTCACAAGTCACCTCTTTTTCTCTTTTATAATTAGCATATAAAATCATGGTTCTCATGTTGAAATTTCTGACTGAACTGTCTTTGAAATTTCCTGCTTCATGGAAATGTCTGCTGGAAACTATGGGTCTGAAGGCCGAAAATGGATGCCCCAATGGAACAAAAGAACTTTGAGTGACTGTCCAGGCAGCGAGATGTCTCTGTCATTTC
>LOEQ01005549.1:673-15374 GCA_001685075.1 Bramus lutescens | reverse complement strand
ATCTTCCCGGTAAGCCACCACTTAGTGGTGGTACACAGATTATTAGAAATGGGTAAATCAAGATGAGAGAGTTAGCCAAGAAGAGGCTAGATATAATGGGCCAAGCAGTGCTTAAATAAGTACAATTTGTGTGTTGTTATTTCGGGTATAAGCTAGCCGTGCGGGAGCCGGGTGGGACGAAAAGCAGGCCCATTCACCTCATCACTACACTCCATCCACTCCAGTTCCCTTACTTCTTCTGCCTACCCTTCCATGTGGTTCATGGAGCTCTTGGGGGAAGGATTTGATAAAGAAGAAAGTAGTAATTCTTAATGGAAAACCAAACAAGTCAATAAAACCCAGAAATATTTTAAAATCCAAGAGTAGTGATGTTGGCAATTTGAGTATGCCAAAGAGAATTATCAAGTATTTTAAGTAAAAAGTTAAAATCCCTCAATTTAATAAGAAAAGATAAACTATGTCCAAAGGCTGCTGAAACTGCAATAAGAACAAATGTCCTAGCTGTGAAACTGTGAAGGAGGAAAAAGAAATACATGTTAATTCTGTTGATGCACCTCCTTAACTGCTTTGTTAAGACAGAGTAGGCACTGAATTTGTGCGTGGGAAAGCATGACCAGAGTATGTGACTAACAGCAACATGAGGCACCAAAACCCAGTGAGCCAGGCACACACAGTGAGAAAGAAACAGAGCTTAGCTCTGCAATAGTGCATTGCTTATAATTGTTCTGTCTTACTATTGGCTGCTATGTCTCATTGTGACTAAATTGCAATTAAACTTCATCATCACATGCGAGGGCAGGACAAAAATATAAGGCACACAGGACTCGGTGCTGTCACAAAAGAAGAGGGAAAAGTCTCAGCATTGAATGTTTAGTTCCATTCCAAGTTTATGGTATCTGCTAAACCAGGGTTAATGATAGAGATTACCGTGAACCAAAGATAGCCTGAACAAAGAGAGGCTGAGAAGCCTGCCTTCTTAAAGACCCGTCAAAGGCTAAAATTCGACAGTTTTATCTGTTCCATGCTTTACCTCTTCCCACAAAACCTCTGCTGCTAAAATTGAGCCAAAGCAGACAAGGAATGTTCTTACCACCATGGTGATGTGAGAGAAATGTCTATCAATTTACATGTTGATGCAAGCGCAGTCTGAAATCTTCACGTCATAGTCATCGGCATGGTCTGGGTTAGTGGATTAGAGGGTGTGACTGAGTCCACCTTCCCCTACCATGCTTAGGGTAGAGTCTTCACAGACTATCCACCTATTCATGAACTGTGGGTGAGGACTTGTCTCCAATTCCCCAACAATACTAGCAGCAATTTCAAATGCTTTCACAGAGGAAAAATCCAGGACAGGACAAAAGAAGCTAAGCCTTCCAGATTGCACATAATTTAGTCACTTCATCATGCTTAAATTCAGATGACTCTTAGTTGGCAGTTACCTCCACTGACTTTTCCCTTCATCTACTCAGTGAGAAAACAGCCATGGATGGCAGGATCTTAGGATAGATCTTTCAAGGCAAGACTCCTGAGGAGTACTGGGGGAACCCAGCAAACAAAATTCTCTGTACCCCAAACATGGTAGCAGGGCTGTTCACATTTGTAATGTTGCCTTTGAACCCTTTTGTGGGAGGTCTCATACTACATTTATCTCCAGCCTCAGTTATACACTCTGAAGACACATTTCTGTGCTGGTGAAGAAAGCTTCCTACATGGCAGTCCCAGGATCAACCAGCTTTAGACAATGGTTTATAGTTACATTTCACTTAATAGGAAAGTTGTACGTTTTCAATCTTCCAGGACAAAGCTATACAAAAACAGAACTGGAGAAAAGATTTCAAGATGCTGCAGGGCCAGCATTCAGCAGCATTTTTAGCTACAAAATAACAACTGTTGTGCAGACATGCAAAGGGCTCTTCCTTGAGAGTCCTGGCTGTGTGTACTAAATCAGGTGATTCTAAAAGAGGGTGACAACCCCCAGAAAAGTCCAGCTCCATTCAGTTTCCTCATTGCGTAAGTCGAAGGGCCAAGATCCGAGCTGGAAGAGAGGATAACTCAGCACCAACACAAGGCAGAAATATCCCAGAATCCTGGTAGGTGGACAGAAGTAAAGAATGTGAAACGCATTACATTTCTCACTGCCCAGATACAAACCCTCAACTCCTATTCCTGATACCCAACACGCTACCCAATTAAACTGATGTTCTTATCCTGACTGGGCTCACTCTTACTGGCTCCCACTCAGGAATCACAACTTCAGGCTCCAAAAGAACTCCTAAATTTGTTAGTGCTAAGGATTTCAGGGCTTTACCTGCCCAAGTTCATTTCTCCCCAAGTAGTTGTGGCATCTTTGTGGCTAAAGAATATGCCCTTTGCCCCTGTCTCTTCTACAGCACTAGAAGAAGGGATAGCACACAGGAGGCGCCATAAGCACTTGATCTGTGAATAAGTTTCATTTTTTAAAGCCCTAATATATGATGGAGAAATGAGTCTTGTATTTGCCAGTGAAGACCCAATCCATTATGGTGGCAAAAGAACTCTTCAGAAGTGAGGTTCTTCTACAAAAGCCAGTTTTCTGACCTTGGGGTTAGATGCATTCTGGACTATCTCAAAGTGTTTCATTTTGTTCTACTTTATATTACTCAGACTTATGCGCTTAGAGAGTCCAAATGCATACAACTAATTTGCAGTATGAAGGACTTTTCTTATTTCCTTTCCCTATGAAATGCACTATAATGCTATTAGCAAGTGAATGCCCAAGAGAAACATTCTGTAAGCCATATTTAGCAAGCACAAGACCACACTCACCCATGGGGAATCAGTGATCTTCATTTTGACACTGTGAAAGTGTTTCTTCCTGTCTCACACCATCTTAAGAAAGGATGTGGTATAAGGGGAAAGTGGATCCTAGACTCTTAGAGACAGGTTTTCCCCCTGGCCTAAGTTTTAAGAAGGAATGCATTAAATTTAGGGTGATGGTTGCCTTCTTTTACTCTGACCACCAGGTGGATTCATACAAGACTCCAGAACAAATTTAGAAAACATGGAAACTATGTTTTTATGCATATCTCAGTTTTGTGTGAGCAATTTTGAGGCTCCCATAACTGTTTCCATGCCTGAAATTAGAGATGGAGCTTAGAGATCAACAAAGAATGGAGTGACCATGGCATCGCTGAAAATCATCATGAGATGAATGATTTTCATACAACATTCAAATTCTCTAAAGAGGTTAAAGTCTATTTTAGTAGAGTAGGGTTGGCCTGGGACAAGATTCATCATGGTTATCATATCCAAAGCAGCAGCCTCTGAAACACTTGAGTTAGTGTTTCATTCTTCTTCTGAAGAATGAAACATGCTTGCAAGGTGCTTGCATCTTGGTGCCCTCCTCCCTCCTAATGCTCACTATCATACTCTTCTCTCAAAAATTCCTGTATACTTAGTCCAAATTGCATTCATGTACTAGTTCTGTTGTTACTGATTTGTTCACTGGGGTGGTTGTTTACAATTGTATGTCATCCTAACTCCACAAAGCAAAGCTTTGACCTCTGCTTTAACAACCAGCAGGTGATGCTAAACAGATAGGCAACTAGCAATATGTCTTCTCAGAACAGACTTCTCTGTAATTCATTTAGAAAATAGCAAGTTACAGTCTATCCAAGACCCAGAATGAAGGAGTGGAAAGACATGATGCTTCTCTTATATATTCTTGGAGTCTCAGAAGCAGCTCAAGTTGATAAATCACACACACACACACACACACACACACACACATGNTAAAATCCAACTGATCACCTCCGGCTTGTCCTTGCCTAACAAATAGCAGCACCATGAATCCAAAATACTCCAATCAGAAGCCCAGGTAGTAACGTAATTATGCCCTTTGAACATCACCCACTCTTTAGAAACACATAGATCCTTGTGTGACAGCCATCATTTCTATGGGTCCTGCCTGCAATGTATCTGAGTCCTTCTCTTCATCCCTCGCTGCTACATCTGGGATGAGGGCTATACCATCTTGCAACTGAGTCACTCAGTCAACTCTGGATAGTTCTGGTGCCTCTGCCTTTGCTTTCCAAGACCCGCTGTCCTCTCAAATGTCACATTAACAGTCACATTGTCACACTTTCCTGACAAAACCTTGCTGGCTTCTCAGAATACCTCACATTAGACCAGCTCTCCTTCCCTGTTCTCTTTCCAGCGTCCCGTGTTTTCAAAACCATTTACTCCCCAGCTTCACCTTGCCTTACGTTTCCCCAGTCTCCCCTCTCCTATCTCCAGACTGTCCTGAGTGGTCTTAGAGGAGGCCACATTCTTTGTATTGAAAAGGCTTTACACACGCCCTGATTTGAGAGTTAGTTCTGTACATCTTCACATGAAGCTGAGGATAAATATCTTATAAATGAACAGCACCTCACAAGCACGTGTATGATCAGCCTGCTAATGGATTCCCACTGTTTCTGTCATGACATTCCGCTTGTGTTCTTAGGAAGTAAATAGTATAACTAGCTGATTGTATTACTGATCTGAACTCTGAAGTCAGCCTTCGGGATTCTAACCCTTGCTCCATGACCTTTGGCTTTTTTGATGCTTACAGAAGTTACTTTACCTCTCTACATATCCATCTCCTTATTCCTAAAGTGCAAACAATAACAAGATTTGTAGGACCCACCTCACAGAGTTATTTATTAGAAGATAAAATATATCTGTATAAGTAGTTCAAATAGTCATAGTTTGCAAGAATTGTGCTATGACTATTTGCCTACTTGATAAATAAACATAAAAATAAAATATGATGTCATAAATTCTGCGTGTCATGTTTTGTTAAGCATTATATACTCTGAGCTTAGTTCCAACCCTGGCACCGACTGCGTGCTCAATTGCTCATTAAGTACATAAAAGAATAAAAGAATAACTAAATGGCATTTCTGTTTTCGAAAGAAAGAAACAAATGACCAGGAGAGCTGTGTGTGTGTGTCATGAAAGCGGACACTAATTCTGCAATGTGGGGTGAAGTGTGAGTGTCTGCACTTCCAACAAGCTCCAGTTGTAGCTGGGAGTCCTCACTTTGAATATCAAGGTTTCAGTTGACTTTTGGCAGCTCTAGATCTAAAAATCAGCCCCACTCACACCTGTCTGTCTACCAGACAGCTTCATTGGAATCTCCTGGAAGCCTTGATGATGTCTCAGTGGATACTTTATGAGTCATATATGTGAGCCAACACCCTACCTTTTCCTCATACCTGGGAAGGACCAGCAAGATTTTCCTTATCTAGTTCTTCCTTATTGGCTCCAGATTGTCTCTGTATTTAATTCAGAAAGTGTTTTTTGTCTTTATGATTCTTTTGGGAGACCTTAAAAGGTGAAACGAATGTGTTCCCTTTAAACCAGAATTTTCAGTAATTTACTCCAGATATCGGACCTTGTATTATTTAATGTATAAATGCTTTCAGATTTCAAATATGCTTTGTGTCAGTACATGCAAACTAAGAGTGCTGGCAGTGGCCGTTTCAGGACAAGAAAGTCAAATTTTTGAAACAGCAACACCCTACTTTGGTGGACAGGCCTGAGAACTGTTCACTAATCATTTAGTAAGAGTGTTTGTGCTGCCATTACTGCCACTGCACGGTTTGTTATAGGAAGCAGACTTGTCCTTTTCTATGTTCCCAGCACAAACCACCCCAGGTTATTCTCAAATTCAGACATTTCTCGTGCCATGTCTCAAACCTCAACGGATGTCTTCCTTAAACAATCACAGCTTATAATGCCTAATTATCTGCTTCCAAAAGCATTTGGTTAAGCGTGCAGCACATCTCAGTAATGGAAATGTACTCTAGTCTCCTGTAGCCAGTTCATAAAAGCAATGGAGTCATTTTAATATTGTCAGTTCTCCCTCGCCAGTACAGTGGAGTAATGTAGCAGAACTGTCTGATGGCCAAGGTAATGATCAGAAGGGAAATAACAGGGAGAGAGACATCTACTGGTGGGTGTTGTAGAATTACCTCATCTATTCATTTGGGAGAGTTTGGCTTGCGGGCCTCATGGTACTGGTTTCACATTCTTCCAGTGTTTCCCTCCCTGGCAACATCACAGTTTGGATGGCATAGGATCTTGGAGATGCAATCTTCTTACCTGTTAATTTGCAGAATCGTGAATCTGTCACTCCTGTGAAAGCTTACTCTATCACATGCTTACGCAGCCTTCATTACTAGGAACCAATTATTTCATAGCTGAGAATGATTGCTGCAGCTGAAAGCTATTATAATGTTCTACACTGCATATGTTCTCTGGAATTGACATGCAAGTTTTCAGCTCAGCTCAACAAGATGATGGCCTTTCTTTTATCAAGGCCTATACAACCATCCAGTTCTTTCAAAGTATGAAAACTCAACACAACTCTGTAGTACCTACCCTATACTAACATCCACAGGCTTTTATTGAATCCCAAGATTTTCCTTTGGAAAATTTGTTACCATTGTAACAATTATTGGTTAAAGTCCCTATTGATTACTTTCATTCTCTGCCAATAATTATGCCTTCCAGAGAAACTTCCTTTTCTGGCTCCTATTCTTTCACCCAAGGCTACAGACTAGAATCGCAGGGCACCAGCAAGGGTGAAAGGATGAAGGAAGGCACTACAGCTCCATGCTCAGCCTGCACTATGTCATTAAGCAAGAAGTGTGGAAGCAATGGTGCCAGCCTCCTGCTTTGGAGCCTCAGAGACATGCTCTTATCATACCAGAGGAGGGGTCATGAGTCCATGTTTTTCCACTGCAGCAGACCCAGTTGCACTTCGGAAGGAACGTTGTTCTTCCCTCTCCTTCCTTCAACTCTCAGATTCTGCAATGGAGAGCACTGATGTTAGGAAAGGAGGTCTCAGCACAAAGAGTTCCAGACATAACTTCCGGCACAGAATGTTCTCAGCATGCTAGATACTGACTGATAAAGATTCTCTATTTAAAGACTGTCATCTCTAGGAGAGTGAATATAAAACATCAAGACTTTCTAGTTGATGGAATTGTTGCTAGGAAACAAGTAGAAACCATTCTTGCCAAGATATAGAGAACAGAGAAGTTTCTAGGTAGTAATTTTTCCAAGAAGAAGCATCAACAAATTCTTTCCTTTGTGTGTAAAGATGAGTCAAATCTACATAACTTTTGGATGATAAGGTGCAAACCCATTTCATATCTGCCAACTCCTTCCTGACTCCTAAAGCTGCATCAAATCTGAGAACTTGCCTGCCTCTTCCCACCGTTGGACAATGTGAGGTGGTCCTCCAGTACCACCTCTTCCTCTCTCCAAAGCCTTGGCATGCTGCACAGCGCACACAGGTTAGCTAGGCAAGGGAATTCTCTTTCTTCCAAGGCTGTTCAAAGAGCTCTTCATACGAAGGGCTTCGAACAATATGCGTTCTACTGTGTGTCCTTTTCCAAGTTGCTGGCACAAATCACCCCAGGCTATTCCCAAAAGTCAGACATCCCATCTGGTGGGCCCATAAAGGTACCAATAGTGTGATCCAAAGGTCCACAAGACGGTTCAACTTCTTAACCTATGTCAAGTTCTTCATTGACAGCTTTCTTAAATTCAACGGGGCTTCAATTTAACATGCTGAGGACTATTGAACTACATATTGCATGAGAGTGTCTAAAGTCAGTAAAAAAACTAAAACGTGGAGTTATGACAAAATCAATTAATAAGTGGGTTGCCGTGACAACTATTTGTTTCCTTGATGGCTGTGAATAACCTGCATGAAAGAATTGATTATGAGGTCTGTCCTGGTGGAAAATGCTGCAGGGAAGCAGATAACTTCCCACGGCTCTTCTAATGATTTCCGCAAGTTAGGATGGGGAAGAGATTTTCACTTTGTTGAAGGTAAAGATACTGGCAAAGAGGCAGAACAGGAGGTACACCCCCTGTGGGAATTGATAAAGGAACTTGGAAATGGACTCTAAAGGAAGCTCAAGAGCACTTTCATTGGAGTTTAGGAGAAAAACACAACAGTTTAGGTGAAATCCCCAGCAGCTGCCAGGACGGGTGGAGAAATAGTTGTGCCTTTTAATTTAGACATGGTACAGAAATAGCTTGTTAAGAAAAAGAAAATCATTCCCATGAATGGAAGTGAGGTGGTGAACTAAGAAAAGAGGCCAATATCATCGGTCCACATAACGTGTGGCCTTTTGTAGCTCCTCCTCCTCTCATTTATCTTACAAGGGCTTTATTTTGCCTTAGATGACGCCATGGGAAGGAAGGGCTTCCAGGTCTCTGCAAATTGCCTTCTTTCATATATTAATCTTGTTGTAGCTTTATTAGTTCTTAGGCTCCTGTAACATAAATAGTCTGGGAAAGAGTATTCCATTGGACTTTCCAAAGGAGAGAAAAGACACTTCGGCCCCATCTCTGCCCAGACCCTCCTCAACTTTCAGAGTTAAAGTGAGATTCAGTATAGCACAGGCTTGCAACAGAAGACTGGGAGCTCCTGGGCTGTTGGCAATTGTGAGAACTCTGATGAAACTCTAGTATCAAATACTCAGCCTGCTGTCCAATAGATCCGAGGTTGGTATGCACTAGCAGTCTTACCTGAGCTCATAACATCCTCCATGTTTTTCCATAGAAGTGCTGCTGTTAATTAAAATGGGGTTGCAGGGGTATATCCAGGCTATCTGAGAAAACTGGGATGTGCAGCTGTTAGTGAGAAGACAAGAACCAGGAGGGCAAAGACAGTGTTCCTTTCCTCAATTTCTTCGGCATTCTCTTCATTCCAGGGAGCTAGCATGTCCTTGGTCTTGTCTAGTCATTCCATCCACCCTGGTAAGTGGGAAGGATAATGATTGTTATTTCTAATTGCAAGGAGGATGAGCAAACGGAAGAATAAAAAGCCAAGGTTCCACATGCCCCGTTGCCTGTTTCCATCCATAGTTTCTCTCCATAGGCAGTGATGCTCATCCCCAAAGCAGAAGAATAAAACAACGAGGCACAATGCCAGATTTGTGGGCTCAGACCTGACTCCTTAACAGGTTTATCAAGCCTGTTCTGTGCATGAAGTACCACCTGTGTAAGAGGATCTGTGCCACGAGCTGACTCTAACCAAGGGGGAAAATGCCTCTGTAAAAGCCTATAAATTGTTCATTTGGCTCTTCATCATTAAAATAAAAAGCAAGTAGTGTTTCAGGTGTTTAGTATAATTGAATGAGAGTCAACATGGGGACATGGGGACATAAATGGAAAGACTTGAGCTTAAAAACCTGGATTCAATAGTCCCTGGGGATGGAAGTAGCCTATAGTCCAGAAAGGAAGGAGATGCTGAGCCAGCAATGAATTAAAGCAGATTCCATCCTGCTCATGATGAAATCACTCACAATTGAATTGAACACTGGACTGGTGAGGCAGCTTTCTTGTGTTTCAGATATGGGACCAATGGCTGATTCATTTTCAAAGGGAAGATTGCAAGAGTGCCCCATATTTTATATACATGCCCAGCTGCTCTCCTGGTGGCTTTGATCTTCAGCATGAAGTGGCAGCTGCTGACTCTCGGCCCCATGCCTCACCAATGTTCCCAGGGGCCTTCTGCCTCTTTGCCTGCTTATTAAACACCCAAGTACTGAGGCACTGGATATGGTTCCCATGCACCCAGATTTGAGCTCCTTGGTCATCTATGTAAATCAAAAACTCATCTCTCAGAGAGAGAGAGAGAGAGAGAGAGAGAGAGAGAGAGAGTTTCTCTCTCTGACAGATTTAAACCCCACCAAACATCCTAAATCAAATAACTTACAAAAAGCAAAACAATTTTAGATTTAAGCAAAACTATTCACTCTTTCTTCCCCTCTCCCTCTCCCTCTCCTCTCCCAATCTTCCTCTTTCTCTCTTCTTTTAAACTCAGCGTCTCCAACAACTTGGACTGCGTTTCAGAAGCAGATAGTTAACCATCATCGTCTTATGAGTCAGCCCTTTCCATCACTCTGCTAGAGGAGATTTGCAAATGTCTATGCATGACAGACACTCACAACATGGCAAGGCCCTCATAACCACCTGTGATTAATGCTAAGAACCCCCAAGGGGCATCCTTTAATGATTCCATTTGAATCCTGATGTCTAAGTGTGGCTCTGTTTCTGTCAAATGTGCTTTAATCTGTCCGGGAATAAGGATTCACTCATTCATGCTGTGCCTATCCAGGGAAGCAATTGGTAATTTTTTCTCACTCCCTGTCCCAAATATCCATTCTCCTTTCTATTTGCCTCATAACGTAGAAATGGAAGAAGTAAAGAGCGTGTGTCCTCTGGAATCAATTGTAACTGCTGCTATTACACAGGTCATTTGATCCAAATTGAGGCGTCCTGTATGGTTTTCCTATGCCTTGACTTCAAGGCAGCAGAAACGGGAAAGAGTGGTTCACAGGAAATCAAAGTATTATAGAGGCCTTGACAGTGAGAGGTCACCAGTACATCGTAAGCCAATTTGAACCAACTGTTAATCCTCCCAGGCATGGGAACCTCTGAGACCATTTGCTTATTTTAAAATGCCTTCGTGTATAGTGTGCTGGATGATTCCCACAGCGGGAGTTAACAAAGGGCAGGTTAAGTAGGAGGCACACCTGCATGCCTGCTTGTATTTTTAAATAAAGTGCATCCAGCTCCAGGGCTGGCAGTCAGCACCACTCCTCCCCCATACCCTGATGCTCTTTTCTGTTAATACAATGGAGCAGCACCATTGAGTTCTGACCTTCAGGGGATCAAGCACATTCTCTAACTTGCAGCTTCCCCATCAGTCAACAGGAGAGGTTAAACTGCTATGGATGGTATATTGATTGTTCTGTTCCATTTGATCTTCTGTCTCCACAAACATACATAAAGAACAAAAAATATGTCTTAGGATGGAGAATTTTATTTTTGTTTGTTTAAAGACAATAGAAACCTCGTTTTCAGCAAGGAAAATAACCTCCTGAGAAAGGTTACTTAAGCAATTAACTCTAGCAAGGTTTTATGAACAATGCTAGTACAGAAATTTTTCCAACAATGAAGAATGAAATAAGCAAGCTAACATGACTGACTACTCAATTGATTTGATATGACTTCTGAGATCCATAGAGGCAACACTTTTGTTGGTGTGTGTGTGTGTGTGTGTGTGTGTGTGTGAGTGTGAAGCTCTTCTAATAATTCAGATAAGGGAAAAAAGTGAAAATAATCTAAAATCACCAAAAGACAGCAGTGCTCCACGTTCTACTATAATGTAAGAATTGGAACAATGGTAAAAGCAATGGGTATACACAAGTGAGAAAATTTGGGTGCATGACAGATGCTCAAGTCTTTAGAATTCAACTGGGCAAAATGGATTCGTACGTTGGACTTTAATCTACTTTAAACTCTTTCTTTCCTTAGGATTAATAATGCCCAACTGGTACTTAAGTATTCTAAGAAAAAAGAAAAATAGTATTTAAAATCCAAAGAACTACTATTAACTTTGATCATTTTGTTGTTAAATGTACTGTGTGTGTGTGTGTGTGCACATGTGTGCATGTGTGAGCCAATGTACAAAGTCAGAGGTCAACCTTAAGGAACCAATTCTCTTCTTTGACCACATGGGTCCAAGGAATCATGCGCAGGTCCTTAGGCTCAAAAGCAAATACCTTACTCGGCAGAATCAGCTCTCCAATCACATATTTCTCTTCTTGATGTTTTTCATCAGTGAAATTTACTCCTGAATCATAAACTGCCTAGGCTATCTTCTAACATCATGATTTCAAAATGTTACTTCCACAGTCTGAAAATTAGCAGATCTTTTAGACAATGAAAATGAAAAGTAATAATTGATGCCATATTTAAATATCAAGGTTCATAGACTACATTTGTGGAATGAGCTAAAAGTTTACTCCCAGCAGCCCCAGGGAAGTTAAATGTCCTTAACTGTGAGGGGAGAAGATCATTATTCGGCTGAATTAATGCTCTAAGCTAATGATTTTTCAGGGTGCATTTCAGTCTCTAGATATCTTGTTTAAATGCACACTCTGATTCAGTAAGTCAGGGAAAGGGCTGAAATCATACCTTTTTCATGTGTTTATTTGCTGTAACAGAGCACATATCCAGTGTATGCTGGGCCAACACTCTCTCTAGCATTGGACTGTATCCCCAACACATGAGAAAGAGTCTCCTAGATACCACTGCTGCTGTGGCTTCTACTTTGACCAACTAGGAGTTGATGATCAGCTTCCAGGGAAATTGATGACAGACATTCAGATAGTCTAAAAACAATGCCCATTTGATGACTTCAAAGGTACCTCTAGTCCTGCCGGGTTTCAGTTTAACAATAATTACTATAATAAGCACTCAGGAATGTTTTCCTTATTGTTTGGATTCTGGATCATTGAAGATCTGTACTCTATATCAGTGATTAAAACAACAACAGTCACAACAAAAAACCAGACATCACGCGGAAAAGAAGTTTTATCTGTCTTCCTACCACCCTGTTTCCTGCAAGCTGCACACCACAGCTTCAGGTTTGACACGGTAATGTAAAATTACACTGCAGGCCTGAGATATGTGGCTACCACATTTCCTCACTGTCCTCTGCAAGGAAGCGCACATGCGTTCACAACTTTAACATCATGATTAGGAAACTGACCTTCGAAGAAAGAATGGCATCTTGGTCAGTGAGGAATCTCAAGACTAAAGTCCTTAAACTCTTTTATTTAGAAACCTTTTAATGTCACTCTGATTCCCCTCAAAGCATTTTGTTTCACTTTGTTATTTGACTTCTGATCTCTTCAGGAAATATTTTTGAGAGCCCGCTTCACTCTAAATTCTCTCCTAGGACCTTGGGACATCGCACCATTTAAAACAGACAGAAATCCCTGATAAATAGGTTGACCAGCTGACTAGTTATTTAGTATGTAACTATTTGGAATAAAGTGACTAAGAAAGTTCTTGATAAGATGATTTTGGCTCAGAGATCAGAAAGAGAGGGTCTTGAAGACTGGACCACAGGAGAAATGGAGGATACAAAAGAGTTCATAGCTTGTGTCCTTTTACCCTAACATCCTCACATAATAAACTGTAAGCTACAGTCATTGTCAGCTTACATCTGATTGAAGACACATTTGTTTTAGCGACTTGATGTAACTGCTCATCTGGCATCAGACATCAGGGAAGTCATACTGCATGCATACCAGTATATCAAGAAGTTACAGTGCAATCTGCTTTACTCTGAGAGTCTGTTGCTGGGTATATTGCCATCATTAATGTTTGCAAAAACATCACAATTAACAATTTGAGAGAGAAAAAAGTTGATGAATATATCTAAGACAGCCTTGAGAATTCATAGAAATAGTGGAGGCAAAGTTGAAGTCCAGAACACATTGGTAGTAGAAATCTTACTGGTAACACTTAGAAAGCTTGGTTTATTGTGGGAATCTGAAACAAAATGTGTGTGGACACTGTAGCATTCCATATTCTAATCAAACTCTTCAAATGTGGATCAGCTAAAGTTTTTTGCTCAATTCCCCAGTCCCGTTTGCATTTCCATTTCTTATAAGTTAAACAAAGGCAATAATACCTGTCCCTGAGGGTGGCTTTGAGTGTGGAGTGAAATAACAGATGGGATAGTACTCAAATAAGCAGCAACTCCAAGCTCAGCCAATAAATGTGATTATTATTATGTTCTTTTCGTTATAGTTTTATTATAGATTCTTCTTCAACTTCTCACCCTGGGAAAAAAAATCCACCAAGATCCGAGCAAATGGGGGTAGTGCAGTTAGGGATGTGATTTATCTGTCATGGTCCTTAAGGAGGAATTTTGTTCCAAACCCTTTTGAAACATCTGTTGCACTTTAATTGGGAAAGTGAAAATAACAGAAAATAAGAGCAATTGGGGGAGAAATGAAAAGCATCTACTCTTCTTTGAAAAAAATGCCATGAGCTAGAGTGAGAGAATGAAGCTGCAGAGAGAGGGAGGGAGAGAGAAAGGTGGAGGGAGTGAGGAAGGAAGTGAGAGGGAGAGAGAGAGAGGGGCTACAACCTTGTTTATACCAAGCCCTTGTTCACAGAAATCCCACTCTGCCTGGTGCTGAGGAAGCTGCGTGATTAATGTGCACATACAGCTGTGCAGCTTCTTGGAGCCCTGGCTCCAAATCCCAGGGACCCTCCACTAGGTCAGCACTTTCCTTGGCGGATGCTGAGAAGTGACTTTCTGTGTAAGTCTCCTGTCTCACACTCCCTCCCTTGGGCCTGTCTTAGTTTCTAGGAAAGTAGGAAGAAATGGCCCATGAAGTTTCATCTGCCTTGAAAACAAAACAAAACAAAAAACTGTATTCAGAGAGAGAAAAAAAAAAGCAAAACAGTGAGTAGCACACTGGCAGGAGGCAGAGAGGAGCTATGTGCCCCAGCTCCCTCATGGTCTATGGTAAGAAAGAGCTGGCCAGGGAAATGTGTCTCCCGAAGCTTGAGATGCAAAGGCAGAGAAGGAATACCTTCAATGAAAAGGAAAATATCTCAGAAGCCTCGCTGGTTCTTGATGCTTTTGAATGAATTTCCAGAGCAGTTGTGCATTTGGACAGAAAGAAGTTTTCTCAAGCAGAATGAAAAGCTCAACACCTCATCACCTCCCTAGGCATCCGCTCCCTAGGCATCACCTTCATAGGCATCCCCTTCCTAGGCATCACCTCCCTAGGCATCACCTCCCTAGGCATCACCTCTCTAGGCATCACCTCTCTAGGCATCC
>LOEQ01005548.1:61282-71564 GCA_001685075.1 Bramus lutescens | reverse complement strand
CTTTGGAAGAGCAGGCAGTGCTCTTAACTGCTGAGCCATCTCTCCAGCCCAAGATACCGCTTTCTTATAAGCATTCGTGGCCCCTGGCTCTTACACTCTTTCTGCTCCCTCTTCTGCAATGGTTCCTTAGCCTGGGAGGAGGGGTGCAGTATATGTTCCATTTAGGGCTGAGGATCCTTGAGCCTTTTACTTGGCCAGTTGGGGGTCTTGTTAATCAGCATCTGCTACCACACTGGTCTTTGTAAGGGGGCTCTCTGGTTTGATTAAGTGTTCCTTAAGGTCCCCAGGTTAAAGACTTGGTTCTTCGCCTGTGAAGCATTTGAGATGCAGGGCCTATTGGGAGGTCAGCTGGTCACTGGAGACATGCCTTTGAAGAGGAAAGGGGAACCTTAGTCCCTTCTTCTCCTCTTTGCTTCCTGGAATCAAGTAAACAGCTCCTGTTCTACCATGTTCTCCCACCGAGAGGCTTCTTTATCACAGGTTCAAAGGTAACAATGTCAGGTGTCTATGGACTGATACTGCTGGCTGGCAGTGCGTCCAACAGAAAGCCTTCCTCTTTATAATCTGATTATCTCAGGATCTGCTCCAGGAGCAGAAGCTGACTAATAATCTTCCAAATGTTTTTTCTGTGGTTTTGTTTTGAGTTTTTCAAAACAGGGTTTCTCTGTGTAGCCTTGGCTGTCCTGGAACTCACTCTGTAGACCAGGCTGATTTGCCTGCCTCTGCCTCCTGAGTGCTGGGATTAAAGGTGTGCACTACCACAGCCCGCCTTGTTTTATGGTTTCTCCCAGTTCCCCTCCTCTGTGTGGGCGCTGCCATCTTATCACTGACACCTGCAGGGCCTGCTGAGCTGTGGGTGAACAGGGTGGCTACCCACAGGGAACCAGAGCTCTCTGTATTTGCTGTGCTTTATCCTTTGTCAAAGGGTAGGGCTTAAGACAGGTCTCAAGTAGTCTAGGCTGGCCTTGAACTCCTGATCCTTCTGCCTTTGCCTCCCAAGTACTGGGATTACAGGCATGGACCAAAACCACCAGTTTACTTGTATCTTCAATTCTTTTGAAGAAGATAAAAATAATGTTGAAGCTGAGGCAAAAGAAAAGGAAGTCATGATGATGATGTTGGGAATGGGGATATTCCAAAATTAAGATTCTTCTAAAAAGGAACTGTCCTACTGTGCACAGGGCCGTGTGAGTTTGCCAGGAGTTGATGTCACTTTCTAAAGGACACCTGGATGGTTCCTGTAATCACTTAACTGGGAAATCACCATAAAAATGGGAGTCTGGCGCACACCTTTAATCTCAGCACTTGGGAGACAGAGGCAGGTGGATCTCAGTGAGTTCAAGGCCAGCCTGGTCTACAGTATGAGTTCCAGGACAGCTAGGACTACACAGAGAAACCCTGTCTCAAAACAAAACAAAACAAACAAAAAAGAAAAAAGAAAAAAATGGCGAGTCTAGAAACTTTTTAAGATCACTGTACCCTTAAATAAAGCACCCAGGAAGCAGGGCACAAGAATCTCTGTGCATCTGAGGCCTGAACAGTCTATGCAGTCAGTTCTAGCTAGTCTGGTCTACATAGTGAGAACTTGTCTCAAAAAATAAAATTAAGTAACTCACGATACACTCTGGGCACAAGTTTCATTCTCAGAGGTTGCTGCCCACTCTCCCTCCCCCTTTTCCAGACTGAATATGTAGCTCAAACTGGTTTCAAATTCATTGTGATCCTCATGCCTCAGCCTTGCAAGTGCTAGGATTCTAAGTGTGTGCCCCTGTGCCCAGGTGATACAGCCATATTTGAAAATCCCCCCTAAGATCAAGAGAATAAAGTATTTGTAAATGATCCAAGAGTTAAATACCAACCCTAATTCAGACAAAGGCCCCACCCAGTAAGTAATAACAGCAAGAACATTTGGCTACTCAAGGATGCTCAGGGTCTCATGACCTGGCAGGGATGTGGGTTCTGTACATCTACCAGGAGAAGGCAGTCCCAGGCCTGAGAGTTTTTTTTTTTTAAGATTTATTTATTATTATGTATACAGGGTTCTGCCTGCATGTACAGGACCTCTGGAAGACCAGTCAGTGCTCTTAACCTCTGAGTCATTTCTCCAGTCCCATTTTTTAAAACTGAGTTTATCTATCAGGAACCTTGTTGGTCAGGACCCAGTTCAGGAGAAACTGAATCAGAGGCAACAAATGGGCACTGTCTTAGAGTGGGCAGAGGCATCTTGGTACAATCACAAAAGGGAACAATATGATATGGCTTGGGAAGTTTGTGCTCTTTCAGGAGATGATAGCTGGGTGATGGCCCACAGGCGTTCCCAAGGTTGAGACCCCATCAGGGGCAAAGGAAACCTGTGCTGAGGGTGGTCTGCACTGTAAGTTCAAGCACAAGCAGACTTGATCTTTTGAGGGTGTCGAAGAGCTCAGGGTGTGGCTGACAAAGACAAACAACAGTTATAAACTGGGTCGCCCTGTTCCTCCAGATTCTGTCATCGACTGAAGTCTGCATTCTAGATAAGGATTTTTATCTTCTGAGAAATGGCTTTGTGTTATCAGATACCAGGATTTTATATAAACACCTAAATTAGGTCAAGTGGTTTCCTAAGTTCTGTGGTGGCACTTAAGCCTAGCTCCAGAGGCCTGGTGTACACTGGTGGGTAGGAACAATGGTGGCAGGTTCCACCTAACAGGTCCTACTGGCTAGGAGGATTCTGTTATCACAGGGGAGGGACACTAAGTCTGAGGTTTTCTTGCCTCTTTTCTTTCTGAGACAGGGTGTCACAAAGCTCAGGCTCATCTCAGGAAGCGCACTGTGTAGCCCAGGCTGGTCGTACCCATCTGACTGCCTCAGATGGGGATTTTCACAGATGGCAGGCTCAGAAACAGAGTGGTCACACTTACGTGGAAAGAACTTCAGAGGGCAGGTCTGTGATGTAAGAAGGGATCTTCCGCCCTGTCAGGAACTGCGCCACTTCGTTGCTAAAGGTGTTACAGTTGTGTTCAAACAGGTTGTAGGCTTCTCCTCTGTTCATGCGAGAAAGGGGTGGAGAGCAGATGAACAAGCCAGCATCTATGTGGAGTGAGGGTCACTACAGAGCGGGAAGGTGGGCAAAGCCTTATGTGAAGACTACGGCCAGTCCTCTCAAACATCAGGAGGACTGTCTGCAGATCTGAACCTCTGAGAGGTGATTAATAAGGAAAAGATGAGCCAAAACCGTACCCTTTCTACATAGTTCCAGAAGCTTTACACTTAAAACAGGACAAGGATCAGAGGCGAACCCTTAATAAAACTGAAAAAGATTTTTTAAAAAAAGATTTACTTATTTTATGTATGTATTCATGAATGCATGTGCATGTGTGTGCCGACCTCCTGTGAAGGCCAGAAGAGGGGGTCAGACACCCTGTTACTGGGAACTGGACTCAGGCCTTATCCTCTTGAGATATGCTCAACAAGTGTTCTTATCCTAGGCCAGTAGGTTCTCAGCCTTCCTAACGCTGCAACCCTTTAAAGCAGTCCCTACTGTCATGATGACCCCCAGCCATAGAATTATTTCATTGCTACCTCAGAGCAAATTTTGCTTTTGCTATGAATCTTTTTTCTTTCTTTTTTTTTTTTTTTTCTGAGACAGGGTTTCCCTGTGTAACAGTCCTAGCTGTCCCAGAACTAGCTCTTGTAGACCAACCAGGCTGGCCTCAAACTCACAAGGATTCACCTGCCTCTGCCTCCCTGGTGCCAGGATTAAAGGCACCACCACCGCCCAGCCTGCTAAGAATCCTAATGTAAATATCTGATATGGGACCTCCAAAAGGATTTTAAACTAAAGGCTCAGAACCACTAACCATCCTTCTAGATCCTCCTCTGTATCCCCCCAGAAGGGTTTCTTTGTATAGCCTTGTCCTGAAACTTGCTCTGTAGACCAGGCTGGCCTCGAACTCATAGAGATCCAACTGCTTCTGCCTCCGAAGTGCTGGGATTAAAGGTGTGTGCCATCACTGCCTGTCTTTTTTTAAAATCATTTATTTTTTGTTTATGTGTGTGGGAACACGAATAAAGTTAGAGGAAGATGTGTGAGAGCAGGTTCTCACACCCCCACAGTGTGGGTTTCAGGGATCAAACTCAGGCTGTCAGGCTCCACAGACTCTGATGAGTTCTCTCTCTTACCAGGCTTTCACTCAAGGTTCTCTTTTCCCCCCTGAGACAGGGTTTCTGTGTAGTGCTGGTAATCCTGGAACTCTGTTGACTAGGCTGGCCTTGAACTCATAGAGAAGGCATGCCCCACTACTGCTTGGCTAAGTTTGTCCTTTTTTTTTTTTTTCCTTTTGAGACAGAGTCTCTAGCTCAGGTGGCTTTTTACTCCATATGCAGCTAGGGATGACCTCAAACTTCTGATGTTCCTGCCTCCACTTCCTGACTGCAGGAATTACAAGTATGTGCCAACATACCAGTTCAGGTTTCTGTGGTGTGGGGGTTGAACCCAAGGCTTTGTGCATGATAGAAAAAGTACTCTACATCGTTAGCCTAAAGGAAGCCTAGAAGATAGGTTAATTCAAGTTGGTATTTCATCCCATTTCTCCCACAAACCCTGTTTTCAATATTGAAGGAAATCCAATTGGCCAGAGGTGGGGAACAGCATTCACTGGTTCGGCTCAGAAGGAACAAGTGGCTCCTTTCTGCTAGGCGCAACAGAAAGCATGCTGGGATGTAAGTTTGCTGTTGATGAGACGTGGGCTCTTTCTATAGCTCTGCTTCTCTACAGGGACGGCGGCCCTGGCTCTGCCCCCCAGAGTGTGAATGTCTAGTAGCGGTGCACACAAGCAGCCACCAATCTGGCCTTACTCACCGGAACAGAGACTCCCCCAGGGAGGATAGGTATTCCAGAAAGATTTCTTCTGTGACTTCTGTATTCCCCACATCAACCACAGTGTCTGGGGGCCCAAGCAATGTCCCTCCCTGAAAGAGTCAACCCAAAAAAGTCACTAAGTCACCATCTCTATCACTTTCGCTTTCTTTTGGCTGTTCTGAGGATGAGACCCTAGGACCTTATGCATGCTAGGCAAATGATCTATCACTGAGACCGTCAACACTCTGTTAACTTTTAAGAAGGGATCTATGAACTCCAGTCCCCATCTATTAAATTATTATGTAACCCTGGATGGCCTCCAACTTACTTGCTTCTGCTCCCAAGTGCTGGGATTAAAGGTGTGTACTACTGTGCCAGGCTTGAATTTCCTATTTTTTTGCTTTAAGACTTGTTTGTTTATTTATTTATTATGTGGTGTTCTATCTGCATGTGTGTCTGCGGGCCAGAAGAAGGCATCAGATCTCATTATAGATGGTTGTGAGCCTCCATGTGGTTGTTGGGAATTAAATTCAGGACCCCTGGAAGAGTAGTCAATGCTCTTAACCTGAGAGCCATATCTCCAGCCAGCCCTCCCCACCCCACCCCAGTTTAAACTGTGACTTTTAACACAAAACTATAAAACTCTATCCCAACAGCTTCATTTTTAACTGCTGGAACACTCTTGTCATAGGAAGTGGACTATTTTCTCTTTGTGTTAAGGTTATAGAGTTTAGAGTTCAGCTGGCTGCCTGTGGGACCTGTGTGGGCGGGTCTCTACGCTGTCCACTTATTCTGTTGCTAAAAAGACCTATCTATCTGAGTGTGGTGGTGCACACTTTTAATCCCAGCACTCTGTTGGCAGAAGCAGGTGGATCACTGTGAGTTTGAGGCCATCCTGTTCTACATACGGAGCTCCAGGACTGCTAGGACTACATAGAGAGACCCTGTCTCAAAAAAACATAAACAACAATAAAAAGACAGAAAACCTGGAACCCATGGTTTCCTTTTGTCCCCAAAATGATCACAAGATGATCACTAGGACAGAACATGACAGCTGGGCTGCCACAGCAGAGTAAAGGACGGGAACAGTAGCCAAAGTGTAAGCCACAGGACATCAAGGAGGGCAGACTTAGGAAAGCAGAACACTCCAGAACGGAGCTTGCCTATAAAAGCCATTGACTGACAGCCCCAGAGCACTTCCCTTGAGGTTGACATTGCTTTAGGCATTGGGAAAGGCATGGTGAGCAGGACCAGTTATTATGGTAGCTAGAGGAAAATTACCTAATGTTCCAGAGAATAAGAGGTCACTATTGCAACTCCTATTGTTCATTCATATGACAAATACATATTGAGAACTTATATGCAACATCTAAGGCTACATAATGGGAGCACAATGTATACAAAACACGAGATTTCTGTCCTCACAGAACTTAAAGTTTATTAAGGAAGGCATGTAAAAAATTCTATATACCAGTGGACTATAAGAAGCTGAAATAAGGACCAGGCTGAAAAAGTGCAGAAGGCCATTCCTTAGCACTTGCAGGAGGGGAGGGCCAGGCTGAGGTTTGTCGGAGGGAATCAACACACAGCTCAGACCTGAGGGATGGACAGGCATATCCGGGCGAAGGATTAGGGAGCTATTCTGTAATCAGAGTTGAGGGTTAAATGCCTCAGCTGGAGGAGGGCAGAGGTGGGGAAGCTACAGCTTGCTAGAGAGTGATCCAGACAGGGTCAGTGGGAGACTCTGCTGAGCCTTCTGGCTAAAGCACGGGAATACTTTGAAAAATAAAATTCCTTTAAAAAAAACAACAACCCAGCATCTCAAAACTCACCATGTAGGGCACAGTAGTAACCCCAGCACCCAGGAGGCAGAGGCAAGAGGATCCTTTTAAGGTCAAGGCCAGCCTGTTCTACCTAGAGTTCCAGGACAGTCAGGGCCAAACAATCCCAGTGCTGGGTGACTAAGGGAAAGAAGCTCAAGGTCATCCATGGCTACCTGGTGAGTTTGATGCAAGCATGATTGTATGTATCTTTAATTGGGCAGCAGAGGCAGGAAGATCTCAGAGATTCAGACTTAAAAGAAACCTGTTTCCTATATGGAGGACAGAAGGGGATCAGGCTAGTTTCATAGGTCTAGCCTAGACAGGAAGTGGTTGTGGAGAACTGCTTAGTGCCGCGCCTCAAAGATGGCGCCGGTTTCTGCCTTCCCCTAGCCCATAGCGAGTGCTCTCTGTGATAAACAAGTCCTTATTTGGCTAAGGCTGATCAGCAGGCTTCCTTTTGTGTATGTGGGCCTATTAGAGATTGCCACGTGGCTTATTGGGATTGGTAGCCCATAGAATATATAGTCTGCAAGCGCCCTTCCCGTGGAGAGAAGAGAAGAGATTGTTCAAGGTTCCTGAATAAACTGGTTATAGAAGAGCCCGAGTGTTGCGCCTTTCTTGCTGGTCGAGAAAGATGTGACAAATGGTGAGGACCGCAGTGAAAACTCTGGAGGGATGGGAAGAGATGAAGAGAGAAAGACTGAAGACACAGTGACAAGGTGGAACTGACCAGGTTCTGGGTGCAAGCATGCCTGTGATCCCAGAACTTGGGAGGTAAAGGCGAGCATTAGGAGGCTCAAGCTGAAGATATTTGGCAGTACAGTGAGCTTAAGGCCAGCCTCAGTCATGAGACACCCTTTTATCCCAAAAAGAAAACACAAAGAGAAGTGACCAGGCTTAAGAAAGACTTGTGATAGGTGGGGTGGTCAGTGAAAAATCAAGAATGATTTCCTACTTATGATATCAAAATGGATAACTGGTCTTTGCTTGAGTACATCCCATGATAATCCCGAGATGGCTCTGAGAGAAATGGGTATTAGAGTCAGAAAGATCATGTGAGAAAAGGAACCCACAGGAGCAGGCTGACTGCAGAAGGACAGCAGCTGACTGGGTTAACTGGAAGGTGTCATTGAATGAGGAGTCGTCTTCCTGTCTCTTTTCTCCTCTCCTTTCCCCCAGCCCCTGCTGAGGATGAAACACGAGGATTGTGTGTGAGTGTGTGCTAGATACTAGGCAAGTGTTCATTGAGACACACCTCCAACTACTGAAAGCATTTTAAAGATTTTATTATTTCTTGGTCTTTTTTTAAAAAAATGTTTATTTATCTATGTTTGTGTATGTACGCACACATGCAAAGTGGTCAGAGCACAACTTGCAGGAGTCACAATGTGGGTCGCAGGGATCAAATTCAGGTCATCAGACTTGGTGGGGAGCAAGTAACTTTCACCTGCTTTCATCTTACAGTCCTATTTTTTAATACATATTTTTAATTTAAAATTTATTTTTATGTACATAGTTGCCTTGCTTGCATGTATGTCTGTGTACTACCTACATGCAGTACCTGGAGAGGGCATTGGATCCTCTGGAACTAGAACTACAGATGGTTGTTAGCTGCTATGGGGGTGCTGGAAAACAAGCCTAGGTCCTCTGGCAGAGCAGCCAGTATTGACTGTTGAACAATCTCTCCCCTGAAGCTCTCTGTTCTACTACATTATCAGAGCATGCTCACACACGAGCTTCAGTCAGAGGATGAGTTATGGGATGGTTCTCTACTTCTGTGGATGTTCTAGAGACTGAGCTCAGGTTGTCAGGCATGGTGACAAGCACCTTGACCTGCTGGGCACTTCTGAGCTGGAACTCACTAGGTAGCTAACAAAGACTTCAACTCCTGATCATCTTGCCTGTACCCACAGGCACTAGGATTATAAAGCTGTTAAGTCTTTTACTTATTTATTTATTTATTTTAAAGAAAGTGTCTCTGTAGCCCTGGCTTTCCTGGAACTCTCTGTTGGCTAGCCTTGAAGTCACAGAGATTTGTCTGCTTCTGCTTTCCAAGTGTTGGGATTAAAGGTGTGTGCAGCCACCCTGCTTGACCTATGTGCTATATGAGGAACTAGCACAGGCCAGAGGTCATGGAAGAAGCCAAACTTCTCAGGCTGTAGGAACCCCTCAGACTCTGCAGGTCAGGGGAAGACACTCACCGGGGAACAGCTGGAAATACCGCCGCTGCCGAAGAAGAACTCATCCTTGTGGACAACTATAGAGGTGTGCCTGCCACAGAGAGGGACAGTGAGCCAAGAAACTTACAATTTCTCCAAGACAAAACAAGTACATAATGCAGTGAGAATAATTTCTGCCCAAAGATGTCACTGTGATAGCCAATTTTATTACATTAGCCAGATGAAGACATGAATAAAACATACTGTGTCCCTCTAGATCTGGGATGATTATCTGGAACTGTCCCCACCCCCATACTCGAATTCAGATGCTCAAGTCCCTCATCTAAAATGGAATACGATATACACAGAACTTATACACACTCTTAAGTACACGTTGTGTCATTTAAAGATGACACATAGTATCTAATATGACGTAAACGTCATACAGTCATTGCACTCCATGATTCAGCGAGTAATGATAAAAGAGTCTGTATGTTTAGGACAAACACTTTTACTTTTCAGAACATTTAACACTTTCCTCTCTCCCCTCTGTCTCACCCCCCCCTTTCTAAGACAGAGTCTCACTATGTAGCCTTGGAGGGCCTGGAGCTCCCCATGTAGACAAGACTGACCTCTGTCTCAGAGATCTACTTGCCTCTGCCTCCCCTGCTGGGTGCTGGGATTAAATGTGTGTGACACACTCCCAGCTAACATTAGGATTTTGACACTGCTTACAGGAGCTAACTTATGCACAGGAGAACGGAGGGCACAGAAGTATACCCCTTTTTTTGAACATTTTAATTTGCAATGGGTGGAACTCGTGGACAAAGGGCAGACAGCACCACAGATGGGGCGTCATCCCTCTGAGCACTGACATTGGGGGCAGATGACTATTGTGGGAAGCAGTAATGGAAGGTGACTACCCAACAGGTGACAACAGCACCCTCCCTCTAGTTCTGACAAGTCTCCAGACATGGCCAATAGCTTGTGAGGTAGAGGGATAAAATCAGCTTCATGGAGAACTGCTGTTTTACACATGGGAAACTGGAGTCTAGAGAGATGACTCAGCAGTTAAGAGTACTGCCTATTCTTCCAGAAGACCAGGTTCTATTTCCAGCACCCACACAGTGGTTTACAACTGTCTGTAACTTGAGTGAGTATCATGGAATTCGATGTCCTTTTCTGGCCTACTGGGCAGCAAGCACATACGTGCTACATAGATATACATACACCCATACACATAAAAATAGAAATTTTTAAAAATGTCAAGAAAATAAAATCTATGGGAAATTAACAACAAAGAGCCAGGCTTTGAGCTGGGAAATGTGGAGACAATGGTGTAGTGAGCTGCTCTGGTTCACAGAGTGGACAACATGAGGAGTCCCACCTCACTTACCAGATGCCTTCCAGTTGTTTTCCTGTAGAGAAAAGGAGAGGTTTAGCCATTTGGGACAGACTGA